>JBAMBR010003171.1:0-171088 GCA_037044475.1 Zaprionus obscuricornis | reverse complement strand
CTCTCTCTGTTTCTCAATTTTGCTCTCTTTGAATAATTCAGAGAATCAATGTGCATATATTTATTTAATTAGAGCGATGGCTTTCGAGTCAGTTTACCACTGAGCGCGATAGGATATCGAAAAAATGTGAGTGTTAACGATATTGATGCCTCTTAAGGGACATTACAAACTTCAGTTGAAAATTAATATACTCGCTGCAAGAGTATAAAAAGAAAAATAAAATCTATGTATTACCAGTGTTTAACAACAACAATAAAATGCTTCAGCGCATAAACAAAATGTGTCATGTGCAAAAGTTGTGGGAGTGAACGCGCAGAAGAGTTGAGGATGAGAGAAAGAGAGTTAGAGAGAGAGAGAGAGAAAGGGAGGTTAGGGCGCTTGACGGTAGGTGACTGTGTCGCAGCAGCTGCAAATGGCAGGCCATAAAAATATTTGCAAAAGGTGCAAAACTGGGAAACACACACGGAGCAATAGCAGCACCGAGAGCAACAACGGCAACTGTAGCAGCAACAGCAAAAGCAGCAGAAACAAAGTAAAAAAAAAAGAACAGAAACAGAAACATCGACTGCAGAGTAATGCCGCAAGCAGCAAACAGCAAACAAAGCGTATATCGAGTAGCAACAAACTGCCAGCCAGCCGATTGCGGCAAGAGGCATCAGAAAAAAAGAAGAAAAATAAAAGAAAAGAAAAGAAAGAAACATATTTAAATAAATTCCAATTCACACACCTAAAGCAAAGCCAATAAATAATGTTAGCAGCGGAAAACGATGAAAAGAGCAGCAGTAGCAGCAGCAGTAACAGTAGCAGTAGCAGTAGCAATATCAGCAGCAGCAAAAACTCTTTGCAGATACAAAACTTCATGTCGAAGTCCCTTGCTCTTGCCTCACTCCCTCTTGCTCTCCTGCCTCTCTCTCCTCTCTCTCTCTCTCGCTCATCTTTTCGCTCATCTTTATACGCGCTGCGAACAGATGCTGCTGACAAGCAACTGTTTACCATTTCATACCATACAGCATTCAATTCTCCCTTTCTCTCTCTCTCTCTCTCTCTCTCTGACTATATGGCAGCATTTGAACATTCGGAATACTAGCAACACTCGAAAAGCATTCATGCCACCACCCTTAGTCAGCCAGACATCGAAGGTGACTTGCAACTCACCTGTCTATCCGCATTTTGTATACATTTTTATTGCCAACAATTTTATTTTGATAGTTTGCTGGAAGGATGCGGCCCCTCAAAAAAAGCTCAAACAAAATGCTATGTTTGCTGCAAAACAAATGGCGTCTTTTACGGCAAACACACAAACAGACAGACAGACAGTGAGACATAAAGAGAAAGAGAGATAGAGAGAGAGAGAGAGACAGTTAGAGAGGCAGACAGCTTGACAGCTGTAGGAATTGACGGATGAACAAAAGTTTAGACACACACACACACACAGCATGTTAAATGTATATGAAAAAAACAAAAAAAGAAAATGGCAATTGGAGCGAGGGGTGTGGCAAGGCAGAGCTACTGCTGCTACTGCATGCAAGTGCAACGCGTGTTGCCTCATAATTTGGTTATATTCGCACATGAAACATCATCATATTTCATGGTACCGACACTTATCCCCATATCCATCAGTTGCCACTTCGAATCCACCGTCACATCTCCACATTTCCTCTCCTCTTCTCCCTCTACTATCGTTCACATCTCGTTCCCCAGCGTGTCTTTATCTGCATTATGCTGTCTCTCATTCGTTTACTGTATCTGTATTCTGTATTTTTTTATTTATTCATATTTTTTCAATTGCAGCATCTCATATATTTATGTATGTGTATGTGTATGTGTATGTGTGTATATATGTATGGTATATGCTGAAATGCCCTTGTGGCAGCATACGCACGACGCGCATTCAGTTGCAAGCATAACGAATGCAATTTGTTTGATTGACTGTTTGATTGAATGAAATTGCAACAAGCGGCAGCATCAGATGATGTGCATTTACGTGCAACATACACTGTAAATTCTCTCATCTCACTCTCTTTTGCGTTTTCTCTCTTTCTCTTCTTTTCATAGACACACTCATCATAGTCGTCACACTCGTTGCTTATTACCATAAATTTATACATTTTTATGCTAGAGCACACGAGCACAGCATAGAAATGCATAGACGAGCATATGCGACTATAATATACTCTTTCTATCTCTATCTGCTACTTTTTATAAAGTAATTCATATAAATAATAAATAAATAATAAAAAATATAAATAAAAAAATAAATATAATATAAAAACATAATAAAATAATTATAAATCGTATAAAATAAAATATGAAATAATCATATTAATATTAATAATAATCATTTATTTTATGCTAAATATATAAACTTAAAACATGTAGGAAATTTAGTCAATTGTTAAGCTAAACTAAAATTAAATTTATTATTTACAAAACAGTATATACCCCTTATGTATTTTATTTAAAAGGTATTTAAATATAACAAAAAAAAAGGAAAATAAAAAAGAAACAGAAAAATAATGATAGTGCGAATAATTGTAGCATATCATTTTTTCGTTAAGTAATTATTTGCCCAATACTCGTAATTATGATTAGGCAAATTTACTCATTGTGCTTCATTACTAATTAATCGTTAGCAGCTGCTCCTAATTATATTTGCATTAGTCTTTGTATTTGTATATGTTATTTGCCATTTACTATTTGCTATTTGCCATTTGCTATTTGTTCTTTGTTCTAGTAGATTGTTTTCATATTTTGCATATTTTTCAATTTTACATTTTGTCATGACAACAAATCGCGAAGAACAAACCGCTATTAGAGAGCACTTAATGATGTTCAATAAATTTTTGGCCATGACTTTTGAAGTCTTTCATTCATTTAGCGTTTCACAATTTTACACATCAGTTTATAACAATTTATATTAAATTCTAACATAATAATTTATCTAAACAAATATTAGAATTCATTTGATTCTGATTCTGATTCTGATTGAATTTATTTTTAATTTTTTATGAATAGAAAATTACGTATATGTGACGTATACGCAATATTTGATTTTCATGTATATTTTGCTATTTAATATAACATTACAGAAATTATCTTAACAATTATTAGTAAAATGAAATTCGAAATTTTATTAAGATTAAAATTGAATAAAATATAAATTTTTTACATTTTTGAAGTTTTTTTTTCACGTATATGTAGCGTATACGTAATATAGGTATATCATGTACAGTCGAGTCTCGATAGTTCGAAATGGATCATATTTTTTACGAATCATGGAGTATTTCGAATTATTTTCAAATTATTTATTGAATTTCTTTTCAAGGGAACAGAAATGTTTACAAATTATTGAGAATTTCGAATTAACGGGGTACGAATTATCGCGACTCAACTGTATATATGTATGTTTCATTTACGTAATATATGTATTTCATGTGAACGTATGCGTATTATATTTGTCTATTTGATGCATACAGCTTTTAACAAACTTGTGAATTTTATAGCGGAGATAGAGGAAGATAAGCAGAAGAAAGCAAAACAGTAGCAAGAGAAGCAGAAGGTATTAAGGGAAACTTAACTGGTTTTTGGACGGGGTTTGCGTGCGTTGTGTATTGTGTATGCATTGCAATTTCATTAATTTAATGAATTACATTTTGGGTTAAGTTGTTGTCTGCGATACTCGACAAAGCAGCTGCAATGGCAATGGCAACGGCAACGGCAACGTGAATTGCTATGGCAACATACACATAGAGACAATGCGAGAGAGAGAGAGAGAGAGAGAGAGAGCGGTCTGTTGGGTTACGTCTTTGGCCTAGTGCCTATTCATTATGAAATTCCATTTAATTATATTCAGGCAAATAATGTCAAGCTCGTGCCAAATTGAGAAATCGACAGAAGGAGAACTGGAAAATACACACACATACACAAAGTCAGATAAAGTGAAAATCAGATTAACGCTTAATTATTATTTTAAGCAGACGAAATACGTTTGTGACTGTATTTAGTGCACATTGGACGTACATATTACTTATAAGCATTGTATGCACATGAGCTGCATATAAACATAGATACCCGTACTTAATGCGATGCAAGATATATATATATAACATATATATAAATATATAAATATATAAAAATATATAAATATATAAATATATAAATATATAAATATATAAATATATAAATATATAAATATATAAATATATAAATATATAAATATATAAATATATAAATATATAAATATATAAATATATAAATATATAAATATATAAATATATAAATATATAAATATATAAATATATAAATATATAAATATATAAATATATAAATATATAAATATATAAATATATAAATATATAAATATATAAATATATAAATATATAAATATATAAATATATAAATATATAATATATAAATATATAAATATATAAATATATAAATATATAAATATATAAATATATAAATATATAAATATATAAATATATAAATATATAAATATATAAATATATAAATATATAAATATATAAATATATAAATATATAAATATATAAATATATAAATATATAAATATATAAATATATAAATATATAAATATATAAATATATAAATATATAAATATATAAATATATAAATATATAAATATATAAATATATAAATATATAAATATATAAATATATAAATATATAAATATATAAATATATAAATATATAAATATATAAATATATAAATATGTAAATATATAAATATGTTTATGAATACAAACAGATTTTTACCACCGTACATTTAAGTAATTTTTCATATATCTCTATATGTATCTTCTTTTGATATAACATAATCAAGTGAATGCAACTGAAATTTCAACTGTAAAAGTACTTACAATTCACAACTTTGCACAAATCAAAGCATTTTGGTCAAATATGATAACAAGATCTTTACAGTTATAGTTGCAGTTACAGTAACAGTTTCAGTAGTTGTTGTTGTTGTTGTTGTTGTTGTTGATGATTTTGTCAGACATTCATCGCTTAGACTCAGCACTTAGCTCAACTCAACTCAACTGGACGCAACTAACTTATTATGCTTGTCTGCACATGTTTTATGCACTTATGAGTGCAATGTATACCGTTATGCTTAGACAGACACATATATATATGGGCATACACACTCACTTACTGACACACTCAAACACCCATAAATATACACTCACACAACACTCAAACAACTTATGTTACAGAGTCAGTGCAAATCATAGACGAAACATTTCTATTTACTAAAGGGCAGACGAAGAGTTTTAGGCTACAGTTAGCAGACCGAGTCCGACAACCTGCCACTTGCCACATGCCACACACAACGCTGCCGCTAACATTTGTAGTAACGTTCTCATTGACCCATTGGGCCCCCAAAATACTTAAGCAAAGTTCATATTTTGCCTGCGGCTGGCCTCAGCTGCAGCCTGCAGCTAGCTGCAACTTTCTGCTTGCACGCCGTGGCAGCAGCCATTTTGTAAATGTTAGTGCAACACTTTGTTCATGTTGCCAATTGTTGGCACGCCTATGTTTCCCACTCCTCCCCTGCAAGAGTTCCGACAGCATATTTAATCAGTATTCAAACCGCATGCGAATTAAACGTGTTCTTGAGGTTTGCCTGCAGCACATCAGCTGCTCAGCAGCTCATAGCTCATAGCTTAGAGCTCATAGCCTCAAGCAGTGCAGATGTTATATAGCATTACAATGACCTCACATAGTGGCAATAATCAAAATTGTTAAATGCTGCCTTCCCTTCATACTCGACGCAATGCTGATTAGTTGCATTAGTGTTAATCAAAGTTTAGCTGTGGCGAGAACGTCTCTCTGCCCATTTCTCGCCCTTTTCACTCTCCATTCTTCACTTTAACATATTGAACTATTAATTTAATGCATAAAATAACATGTCAACAACAAGTAAGTGTATACTATCGACTCTCAAATACCCGGTAATAAGCTAAATTTCTAAATTATATAAATTATATTTTTATTTCATTCAATTTTCAGTAAAAATTTTATAAAAATAAAAATACATTTTTAACTATTCGTTTTTAAGGCAGAAAGAAATCAAAAATATATATAATATATATATATAATATATATTTTATTGGGCCTACCACGCCTACTACCTATTGGCGTTACAAACTGCTGGCTAAAATGAATATACTCTCACTGCCAGGTGCGAATTGTAATAACTTAAGAATTAAGATTTAAGCCTACAGCTATTGATTGTTTTAATCTCTTTAACTATGCAAGTATGCTACCTCTTTCTCTCTTTCTCTCTCTCTCTCTCTCAGTGTCTCTTTGTCTTGCTATTTTATTATGGCTTTTCAACCTTTTAACTGAAGCGGCTTAAATTTAATTGCACATAATCCGTTAAATACTGAAGTCAAAGGCATATGAAACATTTTGCAACGCCTTCAACGAGGCGTGGCATATCTTTGGGTTTTACTTTTAATTTTTTTTTTTTTTTTTCATTTATTAAATATTTAGCTGTAATAACTGTAATTTAAGCGCCAGTGCTGACTTTTGCACCGCTGCTTTTGTTGTTGTTGTTGTTACAGTTGTTGCATGAGTTGAGTTTGACAAATTTATTATGCCTCCTGCGGGCTGGCAAACAACAAAAAGTTGCATTCAAACAACAAACAGACAAAGTGACTGAAATGAGATAAATGCAGTTGCTGTTGTTGCTTTCAGCCTGAAGTGACACTGTGGCTGTAAGATGCATTTGAAAAAGTTCTGCAGATACACACACACATACACACAAACAGTCAAACACATATATAAAAGATAAGCGTAGCAAATGTTGTGTTGAACTAATATTCCGTTTTTCAGCCACTGTACTATCTCAACATTGTATAAATTTTCTGCTCAAATTTAGATTTTTCTAAGTATGCTAAAAATTTGATCTCTTTTTTTTTTAGTATGCGATTCGTCTATAAAATTCGTCTAAAAATTGAGCAAGAATTCAAAATAATTTGAAACTAAAACTCAAAGTCAATATTGACGATGTCAAAATCTATGGATTTGCAATCAGAAATACGTGGCAAACAGAAATTAGCAGCAATTAGCATGCTGTAAGCAGCATAGATTATTCTGCATACATACAACTGTGTTCATAGAAATAGCAGCGCTTACGAGCAACATGTTAAAAATTGAAAAATAATATTATAAATACAACTTCGAGACAAAATATAGTTATAAAAGCTTAATGTATTTCATTTTAAATAATTCAACATTTTTTTTTTATTTTTGGTACCTCAATATTTTAGCGAATATGAATAGTAACAGATGCATTACGATGTTCATTGACATGAGCAGTGCTAGAAGAAAATTATAATAAAATTTAAAATATTTTATAAATAATTAAATTATGATTAGATTACGAACTAATATTTTATCTTGGAGTCCATCAAGTTCTCGTAACGCTCCATGCCTCCTGCACAACTGGACAAAGTTGGTGCAAATCTTTTGAATTTCTATTTCTAAGGTTATTTCGGATGTGACACGATCGTCAGCTGAAACGGAAATTCAAATTCCTTCTCTTAAATGAAACCTTTTTTTATACATTTTTTATACATGTCTTTTATTTTATTTGCTGGAACTTCTCTGTTAAGAGAAACAACAAGTTTTAAAATTTTAAACTAAATTAAATCTAAATTTATTTTATTTTTGTCTTAAAATATGTAAAATATTCAATTATTTTAAATTATATTTATATGCTAAAATATATTATATATTTATATTATATATTTATATTATATATTTATATTATATATTTATATTATATATTTATATTATATATTTATATTATATTTATATGCTAAAATATATGTTAAAATATTTATTAAAATGTTGAAATTTATTTAAATGAAGTAAGTAAATTTAGATATTATATTATGCATTATTATGTATTTCTACTAGGACTGCAAAGCTGTAACATCTGCAGCCTGTTTTTAATTTTAAATATATATTTTTTTTTATTTTATAGCAAATTAAATTTATTTTATTTTGTTTATTTCATTTTATTTTATTTGATAAATTGCATAATGTTCGTCATTCGAACTGAACAAAAGTCATAATGACTTTTAAGCTTAAATTTTGCACATTGTTCTCACTGTGCATTGTCAGTTTTATTAAAAGGCAAAGTGTGTGTGTTGTGTGTTGTGTGTTGAGTGTGTTTGTATGCATGTAATTTGTGCGTGTGTTGCTTTTGCTGTCCGTTTAATGTATTCATATGCATATAAACAAATATAAATTACAAACACAGACAGCAGCAGACATAGACAGAGAGAGAGAGAGAGAGTGAGACAGAGACAGAGAAAAAGAGTGAGACGCACGTTTTGCGTTCTATGCAAATCTGTGAACTGTAAAAAAAAAGCAATTAGCCGCAGTTTTTACAGCTGCCATAACGTGTGCGTGTTGCTGCTGTTGATGCTACTGCTGCTGCTGTTGCTGTTGGTTCTGTGTGTGTTTCAATGTGTGTTTGACTTTACAGGTTAAAATGTCATAGCAACAACAGCAACAATAACAACAACAACAATAATAATAATATGATCTGTATGTTTTATACTTTATACTTTTCACAATACACAGAATGCCTCGCGAAAAAAAAACGAGATAACGTTACGTGAGGAAGGGCAGAAAACTGAGCAGAAAAATACAGAAAAAAAAAATAAATAAATATAATTGAATGCGCCACGCCCACAGTAATATACCCGAAAACCAAACAATAATAACAACAGCAACAACAGCAACAACAACAATTGCCTTTACGCGCCTGCATATGTAGAAATGTTGAAATTTTCTTTCTTTTCTCTCTTTCTCTCACTTTATTTATGCAATGGCAATGACAATGGCAACAACGACGACGTCGCGAAATTCAGTTGCAACCGCAAATTCCCATTTGCTCTGGCAGCCATGACAAGCGATTGATCATGAAATGAATGACCATAAATTTATCGATGAGTGCTACTACGTATAGTTACCTATATGTATATGTATGTATATGTATATGTATATGTATGCTGTAACCTGTAACCTGTAACCTTTAACCTGTAACCTGTATGCTGTAAACTGTAAGCAAAGCAGGCAACAGTCATGCAAACACTCTATGGATTCCATTGATTTCATTGACTGCACACAGGCAAACCAATTGCTTGATCCCTTGAGACATACAGTTTCAGCTTATAGTCAGTTTAGGGCTGATTACACGCTTGTCTGACTTTCATTTTTAGCTTAGCAAACATAGCGGCAACAATTATAATATGCTGTAAAAGTACAGTGGGAAACCAAGCAACTTTTTAATGTCAAAAAAAAAAATTAAAAATTTCATAAAAATTGCCTGAAAAACTGGCATAAAATAAACACAAATAATAAATTATAGGGAACAGGTTAAAACTTCAGAGTGAAAGAGCGAGAGAGAGAGAGAGAGAGAGAGAGAGAATGAGAAGAAAGCGATAGAGAATTAGAAGACCAACAAGTGTTGTGTAAATTGCATTATGCAAATCGCTTTTTCATATTTTCATTTTGTAACATTTGCGTCACGTATACGCCACGTTGCGCTTACATTCGAAATATTTCAAGCAATTCAATATGGAGATTAGCAGACGTTGCAAACGTCCGACATTTTGGCGCCCATCATCTGCCATGTCACGCGATCAAATACTAGTTTTGTTAACAGTTCACAGTTGGCTAATGAATGTCAGAAGAGTGGCAGGAGCGAAAGAGAGAGAGAGAAGAGGATGCGTGCCTAGTGCAATCGTCTCTCTCCTTGGCATTCTTTGTTACTAGCTTCTCTCTTCTCTCATGGTCTATTTTTTCGGGGTCTGCGTCTGGGCCTGGGTCTCGGTCAGAGTGCTGAAACTAACTTTGCTGATTTATGCCACTCATTAAGTGTACACTGCATGCTTTAAAGGTCTGTCTATGTATGTGTGTGTGTGTGTGTGTGTGTTAGTTGGCAAGCCTCAGGGTCATAATAAGCCTAGTCGAGCTTTAGCCAGAGAGACTTAGCGTGCAAGGTGAATGTGAGAGCCGCTAACTAAAAATTCACCTGGCAAAGGGCAAAAGGCTTCGTCTTTCACTTTCGCTTTGGCTTTGGCTTTGGCTTTCAGCTTGATGTTTATTATGCGCCTAGGTCAAGGCTGTCACACAACTCGGCACAACTCATGGCAAATTCTTGCAGTCAAATTGCCTTTGTAGCTACTTCTGCTGCTGTTGTTGCTGCTGCTGCTTCTTCTTGCCATGTTTTTGGCTTAAGTCTTGTAAGTCTGAATAATGTTGAACACCATTCTCTCTCTATTTCTCTCTCTTTCACTCTTTCACTCTCTAATCAACGCAGCACATCGCGTATGCGTAATATGCAAATAACTGAAAATGTTAGCTAATGGCTAATGGCAGGCGACTGTCAGCTGCGCCAGGCATGACTTAAGGCCAACAGCGACTTGAAGGCTAACTGCTGCTGCTATTGCCAACGTGTGGCAACAATTTTAGCTTAAATTGCACACGAGAGTCTCAAATGCAATTCAAACAATCAGTGAAATTTAACAACACTAATACCAACTCGACTTTAACTTTTCACACACACACACACACATGCAGCTATGCTTGGCTTATTACCAGTTGTCGTGGCCAAAAAAAAGTTTTGCTGTAATTAAAATAAACGCATGTGACAGCCACATACACAGACCGCATCAATGATTACTTCATCAGCATTGGCCTGCTGCAAAACACACACAGTTCTCCTCTTCTCTCTCTCTCTCTCTCTCTCTCAGTCTCTGTCTCTGTTTAACTTGCTTGTTTGGCAACGATTGTTTGTCGCTTGAGACTCTTTAACACACTTGTTGGCCAACCTCAATCTCAACTTGAACTTTTGACCTTTAAGCGGCAAACCATAAAATCTAAATCTTATGAAATTATGATGAGCTAAAAAGAGAAAATCAAAATTTGAAAATCAATTCAAAGTTTACTACAAACATTTGAGAAATTTACAAAAAAAAATAAAAAAAAAACATTGAGAAAATAATGGTCGAAGATAGGAGATGGAATTATTTGACCTATCGATAATAAAGTTATCGATATCAGAATGTTGTGATATGTGTTATATAATGTGTAAATCGATGTTATATCGAGCTGATATCGAGCATAGCCAGAACGAAAGATAGCACTAAGAAGACAATGGAAACTGGCAACACGCAAAGGCTCGTTGCAAAATTTACCAAAATGAACGACAATAATAATCGTTCGGAATCATCTATATATATATTCTACATATATGATATCTCTGTATATGTAGAAATACAAAATTTGAAAATGCTTTGATTTTGCTGTCATATGTTAGAAGTTAGTATATGTATATGAAATTTGCATATTATAATTTATATTCTGCTACAAGTTGAACACATAAAATTAAAAAACAAAAAAATTTTTTTTTCTTGAAACTTATTTTTATTTTTTTTTTTGGAAATAAAAAACAATAAAATATAATAAAAAGAAAATACAAAACAATAAAAAGTAAAATCAGAAATAGAAAATGAAAATGAATCAACATTCTGACTCGCAAGATGACGATCTAGCCGCGCAACGAGCTAAGGAAGTGAAGAAGTCATTCATCACCTTTGGTATCATAATTGCCATCGTTCGAATCTGTGAGTATTAAAAAAAAAAAAGAGAGAAAACTCATAACATAGAGTGAGAGTGAGAGTGAGAGAGACAGTGAGAGTTAAAGAGCAAAAGAAAGAGAAGAGAGTGAGAGAGAGAGAGAGAGAGAGAGAGATAAGAGCAAGATAGACGGGGAGAGAAGATAGAATAGGATCGAGAGAAAGAGAGAAAGAGAAAATAAGAGTGAAAGAGAGAGACAATAAGAGCAAAAGAGAGGGGGAGAGAGAATAAGGGCGACAAAGAGAGATAGAGTGAGAGAGAGAATATGAGAAAGAGAGGGAAAGGGCTAGATATAGAGAAAGTAAGAGCGAGAGAGAGGGAATAAAAGCCAGAGTGAGAGAGAGAGTTAAAGAGCAAAAGAAAGAGAATAAGAGCGAAAGAGAGAGAGACAATAAGAGCAAGAGAGACGGGGAGAGAAAAGAGAATAGGAGCGAGAGAGAGAGAAAGAGAAAATAAGAGTGAAAGAGAGAGACAATAAGAGCAAAAGAGAGGGTGAGAGGGAGAGAGAGAGAGAGAGAATAACAGAAAGAGAGAGAAAGAGCGAGAGAGATAGAAAGAGAGGGGGATTTAGAGAGTAAGAATACGAGCGAGAGAGAGAAAATAAGAGCAAATGAGAGAGATAGAGAGTAAGAGCGAGGGAGATGGAATAAGTACCAGAGAGTGAGTGAGAGAGAGATAAATTGTGAGAAATTGTGTCAAAATTGTAATTGTTCTTTTTTTTATTTCAAGTGCCTCCAATTCTGCGTCTTATGCATATCTGCTAGATGTCAGCTCAATGGCAATTTATCAAGAATTTTTCACCCAAAATTCAAGTCATTTTACAACATCAGCTGCCCAAAAACATCAATAACAACAACAACAACAACAACAACAACAAGAACAAGAACAAGAACAAACACAGCTAATTATCAGGATTATAATGATATCTTATATATGAATCTCGATGTTCAATGGCCGAAAGATAATAACATCAAATGATGAATATATATATATATATATATATATATATATATAGTGCAATTATTTTATATTATGACATATTTTATGTTTAAATTGAACTTAACGGTTTTCCCAATGTCCATATGCCTCATTTCTCATCTATCTAAACAAGAAGAAAAGAAACTATTCGATGGCAGCGAGAAGAAGATCATTATCATTTCCTGAACGATTTGCTGCATTTATTTGTTTATATTGTGAGGGCAGCTCATAAATTTATCATATATTTATCTTATCGATATTTATATAATACAATATAGAAATATATGAATTTACTCTTGAGGCTGTGTTGTTTAATCTTTTGAGTTCGTGAATTTATGTATAACTTTGAAACGGTTATGAAACGGTTATGAAACGGTTACGAATCGGTTATGTATATATTGTATTATTTCAAACCAAATTATTGTAATATGCAATTGTTTTAAACGGTTATGAATCGGTTATGAATCGGTTATGAATCGGGTAAGAATCTCGGTTAAGAAACGGTTATGAATCGGTTATGAATATATATAATTGTACGATTTCAATTCAAATTATTATATTATGCATCGTCTGTGGAATGCTTTTGTATCGGTTATGAAACGCTTATATATATAACATCGTATTGAAATAATTTTAAATGGTTTCTATATCGGTTATAAAAGATTTTTTTGTAAATGATTTTTAATATTTCTATTCAATCAATTAGAAAAGTCTGACATTATGCCATAGACTCATATTAAGCGTTAACACTAGAAAATTATTACATTTCAATATACAGCATTCAAAATTCTACTAGTCGCTAATGAAGCACACGTGTATCTTCATTTCCAACCATATCCGCATTCCCATCCATATCCGCATTCATATTCCAACCCCAAGCCCCAAACTCCAAACCTCATTCCCATTCCACAACTGGCGTTCACACATCTTATGTTATATGTACTGTGTGTTGCATGTAATGTTGCCTCAAGCATGATGTAAAGGCAGTTAATTTTTCAAACTAAGTCAATGACGCAATGGTTTTAGGTGTCGGAGTCTGAGGGATACGGAGTGTGGAGTGTGGAGTGTGCAGTGTGTGGGGACATGGGCTGGGGTTTGGGTCTAGAGCTGAGTCTAGTTGGGGTTGGGCGTCTTAAAGCATTTTAAAACCTGAATCTAAGTACGCGCCACTTGTTTATGCGTATAAATGTGGCTAGTAGTCAACAACAACGCAAGCAACAGTAGTTATTCTCTCTCTCTCTCTCTCTTTCTTGCTGTCGCTCTTTCTCTCTCACATTTAAGTTGTTTACGCTGTGTATATCAAGCAAGATTTGACTAGCAGTATATGCTAAGTATTTTTTTTTTGTTGGGGGGGGAAGTAATATATATATGTGTGTGTGTGTGTGTGGAGGAGGAGGAGGTCTTGTTGGTTGGGCAAGTCATTGACTTGACTGTCATATACCCAGGCCTATTACGGTACCAAAGGCGCGTCAACCACAGCAGGAGTAGGAACAACAACAACAACGGCAAGAAGAGAAACAAACAACGGCAACATTAACACTTGCGACACATTTGCTTTTGGTCTATTTCTTTAGCTTTTTGAAGATGAGTGGCTAAAACATTGTTTCCATGCGCCATGGAATATTCCCCCTTTTGTAACTTTTACTGAATTCATCTTCCATCATTTAGTAGCAGTAGCAGTCGCTCAGTCTCATTCTCAGTCTCAGTCTCAGTCTTAGGCTCATTTCATAGCACACTCATAATCCAATATGAGCGCATATTAACTTTAATCAGTTGGCGCACGAGTAACTCTCAAGTTTTTCTCTCCTAAGTATCTCTCTCCCACTCTTTTTATTTTTCTCTCCCTCTCTTTCTATCACACTTTGTGTGTGTTTAAGCATGTGTGTGAAAAACAGCAACAGACGTTTCCATTTAAACATTTTAAAAATATGCGTCACACCAGTCGCTACTTTTAGACTGCTATTTGGTTGCTTTACTCTGCTCGCTCGCTTGCTTGCTCTGCTTTGCTTGCTTCTGCGCTAAACTTAAAGTCGCGTCAAGTCATGCCATGTCAATAGAAAGACTTTACCATCTTCAACTTTACCTCCCTCCACCTATACTTTTACCATCTTTACTTCATGCCATCTCATGCTCTTAAACAGCCTTGCACAGCTAGATTCATTCGTTGCCTTCTACTTCCACTTCGTGTTCTGTTTCCTTTTGCCATCCTGCCATAGAATCATCCATCCATCCTGCCATACAACCATCCATCTGTGTACACAGTAAGTGCGCAAAGACGCAACGCAACGCAACGCAACGCAACGTAACGTTGCTCACAGAAAAGCTGTTTCAGATGTACATCGGAGTGTTTGTTGGTGTGCGATGGGGACAGTGAGATGTCTCTACAGTGCAGGATATGAAGCAGCTCTATACAAGCTGTTTATGCTCTCTTCTGCTTCGTTTTCTGCTTGCTACTGCTGTTGCTTGTTATTGTTATTGTTGTTCTTGTTGTTGTTGTTGTTGGGAACGTCTTGAATATTTCAATTTTATTTGGCCTACACGTGACAGGTGTATTACCAACAGCAATGCATAGCTTTATCTCGCTTTCACTCTTACTTCCACTATATTGCTATCTCTTTCACTTACACTTACACTCATACTGACACACACACTGTGCTAAAGCTTTGACGTTTATATTTGTCACTTGGGCATTTCATTTCATTTGACACTTTTAGCGTTAATTTTTTGTTGCCATTCATTGTTGCATTTGCTTTTTTTAACGTTTCGCTTCAATTTTTATTACCCAACAAACAAAACGCTTCATATAAAACGAAATACATTTATAGACTAAATACACATTTATGTATATAAAATAAATTATATAGACAAATATATATGTATATTATATGTAAAAATACATATAAAAATAAATATAAAAAATATGTACAAATATATATGATATATAAAAAAAAATATATACATATATATAAAAATATTTCACATACAAATAAAATGTATTAAAGAAAAATTTCAATATATACAGAAATATTTAAAAATATATCTGCATATTTTCAATAATTTACATAAATTAAATATTTATAATATATTTTTTAAAAAAATTTTATTTATATAAAAAAAAAAAAAAATATTAAACAAAAAAAAATTACATAAAAAAAGAGCGGATTATCTTTGGCGCACAAGTCATATGTCAATGATAGAAATTTCGAATTCAATGAATTTTCAGATTAAAATACTAACAGCAAGTAGACGGACGGAAATTAAACAAGTAAGAAAGCTATAGTCGAGTATGCTCAACTATATAATACCGGGTGCCCATAGATATATTATATATTTATATATTTATTGTGATTTAAAAAAAAAAATCGCTTCGAGATTCGAACCGCGGATCACTTGCACGCAAGTTCAACCCTCTAACCACTGAGCCACTGAGTAAGAAAAAAACAAGTAAGAAAGTTATAGTCGAGTGTGCTCGACTATATAATACTCGGTGCCCAAAGTTATATTACATATTTATTTTGCTCGTGCTGCGCACTCGCCAATTTTAAGTTAATATAAAAAAAAAATTTAAAAAAAAAATTTTAAAAAAAAAAATCGTCTCGGGAATCGAACCGCGGACCTCATGCACGCGAGTTCAACCCTCTAACCACTGAGCCACGCTCTTCACAAGTGTGAGAAACACTGAAAAAATGTTGCCGTCGTTTGGGGTGAGAACAGAAGGCAAGCGTACGCTATAGAGACGCCTCTCAACTTTTGAAATTTGAAATGTGTATAACTTCCATGTTTATTATCCGATGCTGTACCAAATTTGTACACAACGTCCAGATAAACATATTCTAACTTTGTGCCAAAACTTTGTAGCTTGTCTGGGTTCGCTTAAAATCGTTTTTATCGATTTGTGGAGGCGGAGGGGGGCGTGGCAAAAATCCAAAATAAACTTGATCTGCCTGCAAACACTACAAACACTATGCAAAAAAAATGAAGTCTCTATCTCTTATAGTCTCCGAGATCTGTGTGTTCATACGGACGTACAGACGGACAGACGGACAGACGGTCAGACGGACAGACGGACAGACGGACATGCTCCAATCGACTCGGCTGTTGATCCTGAGTCAGAATATATATACTTTATGGGGTCGGCCACGCCTCCTTATGGGTGTTACATACATTTGCTCTTGTCACTAACCCAATATACTCTTGGTTCCCATAGGGCACAGAGTATAAAAACACTAAATTAATGTTGCCGTGTGTGGGGTGAGAACAGCAAGCAAGCGTACGCTTTAGAGACGCCTCTCAATTTTTGGAATTTGAAATGTGTATAACTTCCATGTTTATTATCCGATCCTGAGTCAAAATATATATACTTTATGGGGTCGGCCACGCCTCCTTATGTGTGTTATATACATTTCCTGCTGTCACAAAGTCAATATACTCTTGGTACCCAATATACTTTTTTAACATTTATTTATTTTATTTTCGCCAGAGTTAGTTCGGTTGCTTCTCAATATAACCGTACGTTTAACATTTGGGAACGGAGTATGGGACAAAGGGATCTTAAATATTTAATTTTCAATAACTTACAAAATATTTACCGGTAATATTCTCTGGCACTTTTTTTTTCTAAAATATTTATTCCGACTTTTAAAATTAACAGTTTCGTATTAAGATTAAAATTAGTGCTGCCTGCGACTGTCTGTTAGTTTCTGATCACCTGATATTTCAGACTGAAACTCAAATGATTTTGACATTTCTAGCCACTGAAATTATTATTTTTTTTTAACGGAAATTTGTATTCCGTTTCCATAATTCATAGCCAAATTTTTAGTATTTTTTTTTTGTTAATTATTTATTAGAAAACATTCTGTTTAAAAATTGTGATTTTATATTAAATAATTTAGTAAAAAGAATTCTTAAATAAATATTTTATTTTACATACAGATATATATATAGTATGTATATTATTTATATATTTATAAATCAAACAATTTAAATATATGAAAGTAAACTTGTTCTCTGTTCTCATTCCATGCCTCTCGTTCAGTTTCCTTCTCCTTCTTCTCTGTTGTCAGCTAAAACTTCAATTAATTTATGACTTTATTTCGGCTGCGGGTTTTTGTTGCTTTGACGCCTCAGGTCTTTCCGGTTCTACCTGCCACAAGAAGTCTTAAACGAAAACTGTGCAAAAGTTTTCTTTTCTGTTTATATAGTATGATCACAGAAGTAAGAGTATGTGTGTGTGTGTGTATTTGTGAGTGTAAGAGAGAGAGAGAGAATGAGAGAGAGAGAGAGAGAAAAATCCTTTGATATGCTAAGAAAACTTGTTACAGTGTGAAATCAGCTCAAATCGTTTTCTGTTTTCTTGCTGCAAAATTAAATATGTCAAAGATAACAGCAGACAAGGAAGAATAAAAAAAAATTAAATAAATAAAAAAATAAGAACAACAATTAAAAAAAAATAAAGAAGAAATAAAAACGCGTTAAAATGAAAATTTTGAAAGCATTTTACCGCGAAACATAAAAATAATATTTAACTTTCGCTGCTACTGTTGCTGTTTCTTCTTCTACGTTTAATTTCTTTGTACTATAATATATAGACGAAAAATTTACATTTTCATTTCGTCTAAAATGTTTAATTATTTCACTCTCACATAGCATGTCCCCCTCTCACATTCTCGCAGCAACAAACAGAAAGACAAACAGAACGCATCATATACAAAATATTATATGAGAAATGAGACGAAAGTGAAGACGAAACATGTAGAAAACACACGCAAAAATTGCACAAGTTGAAAAAGGCTTGCAAAACGAAGCAACGAGCAACAACAAAAGCAACAACTCAACTATTAAATACCCGGCAGTTTATTTATAAATATGCAAAACTCTAAAAGAAAGATCAAAAAGAAACTTTGCACAAGTCAAGACTCATAAGCAAAATTTATTTTTATTTATTTATTTTATTTTTATTTATTTATTTTTATTTATTTTTATTTTTTTTATAGCTAGTCAATTTAGCTACCCTAATAATATATCCTACTACTTAGAAGTACTTCTACGGGTTAAGTATCAAAAATAACATGAAAATAAACAAGCTAGCATTATATTCATGCAAGTTGCAATACATTAGATTAGATGCTCTCACAGCATTATAGCATATAGCAGTAGTAATAAGCAGTATCTCTTGCATTTGGCATAACATTTGCGATATGCTCGTTTTGTGGGTGTAGTGTATATAGAATATTTGTCTGGAAAGACAAACAAGGAATAAACATAATTTTGAGCAAGTTTTTCTTTAATGATTTGCTTTTGTGTTTGCATTGCCTGACAAACACACACACACACATACACACACACACACACACACACACACACTTATACGCATATGCTGCCATATGCTGCTTGTTTCATGCTTTGTCTCCTTACTCACATCCCGATTCATCTTTTGGCTATTCGTACTCACGTCCTGCCTCAACATAAATGTGAATCCTTCCTATCTCCCAATCCCAATCCCAATACCACTCCTACTCCCACTGGCACTTTCATTTCCATTCCTTTCGCTTTTTTTTCTTTGTCTTTTTAGCTCGTTGCATATCTGTACCCAATATGCTTTGTATCCCTTTATCTCATTGTATCTCTCTCTCTCTCTCTCTCATGTCACGTGCAGGCAGCGCATGTAAAAATTTTGAAAATCGCACCTTCCCATTATGCTTAGAAGTTAGAGTATTCAACGTCGACCAAATCAAAAAATTGCCTTAAATATGTCGGCAATGTGGGGAAAAGTAGGGAAGTGGGGATGAGGGAAGGGGAGTGTGAGTAAAGTCAGAAGACTTGTATCAAATAATCAGCGGCACATTTCCCATTTTTAATTACATTCTAAGCCAAGTCAACATTTGTTTGTCTGCCACTTCCGTTGGGCCCGCTTCCACTTCCATTTCCATTTCCACTTCCACTTTTAACATTGCCACTGCCAACTTTTTTACCTCCATCTACTCTCTCTCTCTCTCTCTCACTCTCCTTCACTGTCTGTGCAACTGTTTTGCTGCTATCTGCTTTCTCCTCATCTCATCTACATCTCGATCTCCAAAATTTTTGTGTCTGTTTGTTCTTTGGCTTGTGTTAAGGCGATGTCGTGGCAATTTTTACAATTGCCAAAAATAAGTACATGCTAATGTCACGCCCACAAAGCACAACCACGCCTTACGCCCTACGTTTCTTCTTGTTCTGTTCTTCCATACACATTTCTTTTTTTCTTTTTTCTCTTTTTATTTTTATTTTTTTTGTGCTTCTCTCGTACTAATTAACAAAGGATTTCTGTTTGCGCAACGCCGCTTTCATTTTCTTTCGATTTGCAACGCATTACAAAATGTCGCACAACAAAGCGAAATAAAACAACTAAGGAAAGCAACAGTCATACTGAGTTATACATATGCGACTGCAATATATCCTGTAATCCCCCTGGTCAACTATTTTCTAGAATATCCAAGTTTATACTTTATTTATTTGCATTTTTTTTATAATTTACATAGAAGTTTGTAAGAAGGGACAGAGACAGGATATTTCTTCCAGCACCAAATAATTCATAGAACGAATGCTGAAAGTAATATTTATATGTTCAAAAATATAATTGTTTTTTATCATCTGAAATTTTTACTAAGTTTGTGTATAGTAACTACATTAGGATTCACTTAACATTGGTGTCCCTATCCACACGATCAGATTGTACGGATGTTCAAGCAAACGGACTGTCGGATAACAGTTAGTATAGTAAAAGGAAGGATAGACATCAGGACGGACAGCAGTAAGAAAAACATGAAATAGAGCAGGACGGACGAACACCAAAATTTGACAGAAGGATAGAAAGCAGATAGGAAATGCAGGACGTACAGCATGCTAGATAACAGATCGGAAAGATATCAAAGCAGATTGATAGTATTCCGAATAGAAAACCAGATATATATATATCCAGGATCCTGGACAGGATATATTCGTTTATAAAAACATTAATATACCCATTTTCCAATGAATACATGGTATAAAGAGCAAATGTAAAATAAAATTTATATAAAAAATCAGATAATGTGGATTTTCACAGCCAAACACGGTGAAGAGTGCGGCTAATGGTTGGCGGCACTAGGGAGTTTTCTGCCGTTCTATTGGGAGGCACAAATCGTAAAATAGGGCTGAAAAATTGAGTTAGCGATTGCTAACAAGACAAAAAAAAAATAGAATAGAATAGAATAGAATAGAATAGAAGGGAGGAGAAGAGAAGAAAAGAGAAGAGAAGAGAAAAGAAAGAATAATAGAAAAGCAAAGCAAGTAGAACAAAGCTTTTAAGGCTGTTAATGCTGATGTCTCACAGTGGCACAGTGTCGAGTGTTGAATATTGAGCAACTAATTGTGAGAGAGGGTCGCATCATCAATTGTCAAATAGTAGTAAAAGAAGCAACAGGCCAACAAATATCTTATCTTATCTTATCTTATCTATGGATCAGAGGGGAAACATTAAGTAAAATAAATAAAACTTCGCACAAATGCAATTAAAATCGTTGAAAGCTTAAACTGAAGTGTGAATTAAATGCTGTAAGTGTGTGTGTGTGTATGCCCGTATCTGTGTGAGAATGTCGAGAGTTTTGATTTGAAGTGTGAAATCACTATGGAGACACACTCTTAGCACACACACACTCTCTGTCTTTATCTCTTTCTCTCTCCTACTCAATCTCTCTGGTTCCATGTGTGTTTAATTTACAAGTGTGTTTAGCTAATTTGCAACACTCATCTTTCTCTCTCTCTCTCTCTCTATCTCTCTCTGTGTGTGCTTGTGATTTGTTTATGCAGATAAATAGCTGTCAGATTGATTAATAACTAAGCAGATAAGTTGCCACTTTAACTTGTCTCTTCACGCAGACTGCGAGGCATTATTTGCATAGACAATTCCAGCAAAAAGTGACAAGCTATGCACAACTATTGAGACTAGTGTTAAATTCTTTATCTCTCTCTTTTTCTCGTTCGCTCTCTTTCACGTTTTGCTCTTTTATTGCTTTGGCAGCCCCATGGGTCAGTCACGGTTGACGGCTGAGACTTTTGACTGCAACTGAGACTGAGATTTGCTAACGGTCAAGAACGTTAAACAGTTGAACAGTTGGACAGAGGCATGAATGTAGATAGAAAGAGGGACGAGCAGACAGGCGGTTAGGCAGACAGACAGACAGACGGACGGACGTACAGATAGACAAGTCAAGTCAGTGTAGGTGTAGTGACATTTAGAGGAAATGAATAAAAATTTTCTCATTTCCTTTTTTGATGAGGCCATTGCCTGCCTGCTTTGCCTGTTTCTCTCTTGCTCTCCCACTCTCATTCTTGTAGTCTGTCTCTGTCTCTGTCTCTGTTTCTGGTCAGTCACTGGACAGCTTAAACTTGCAATTCTATTTGCAATATTAAAGATGTAATGAGAAACATTGAACAAGAGAAAGAGGGAGAGAGAGAGAGAGAGAAAGATGAATGGCTATAAGAACGCAATGGCACTTGCAAGTTACGCTAGCATTTTGACGAATTATGCAAATGATGCAGAAAAGTATGCAACAGTTTTTTTTTTAACTTTTACTTTGCAATTTTCCTTGTTGCCTTCGCGAGTTTTTAACTTGCTTGCTCTGCACACTGGTATTAGAGCTGGTAAAAATGTGTATATACAAAAAAATATTTAAAATCTATACATATATGTATTTATATAAAAAAGAACTAATATTTCAGATACAATATATAAATTAACAGTTATTATGTTATTCATATGTCATACATACATATATCATTATATTGCATCATCAACATCAATAAGTGTTGCTGTGTCTGTTGACTTTTTCATTTATTGAATTCATTTTATATTCAACAATATTTTCATATATATATATATAATTTTTTTTTTGTGGAACAAGCAGACAGTGTGGCATGTTGGCGCTGTTAACAGTGTCATTATTGTCATATTATTGGCAACTGAAGTTAGAGTCAGCTGTCTGCTGTTGTTGTTTTTGCTTTCCCGCTTCGAAGCTACCATCGCAACCATTGCTGCTTGTTGTGTGGTTAAAAAAGTTAAGCTTATATATAGTGCAAAGTTTTGCTAAGTACTTGGAGTGAGCATGACGACGACGACGACGACGACGACGACGACGACGACGACGATGCTGTTGATGCTGTTGACACTGATGATGATGTTGATAATGAGCATGCTGATGACGATGATGTTGATGTTGATGATGAGCGAAAATATCTACAAGTATTGCCATTACCTTTACCTTCGAACCGCACCTAGCAATTTACTACACCAAACCAACCCCCCCCCCCCATCAGCCCAAGTTTGCCCCTTCCATAGTCACCCCTTGCCGCAGCTGCTGTCAGACTGTCACTCGTTCACCTTAACCGCGACATGTTCTGTCTGCAGTTATGTAGTTAGTTGCTTGACTGTGTCTTCTATGTCTTCTTCTTACTCAAGTTCTCCAGCTCGTGCTTTCTTCTCTTTTCACTCCTGCCACATTTCATACTCTAGCTAAGTAGCAAAAAGTTGTCATGTAAAATATTCACCCAGTTACAGTGGCAGAGAGTTTCAACATCAGCTTTTTCCTCTTTCCTCTTTTACCTCCATCACTTCCATCACTGCTATTACACCTCCATTGCCCCTTTAGAACTTTTCATAGCCATTTTTAGTCACAGTCCTAGAGCGACGGCTTTGCCAACCCACACGTACGTAATTGTTCGCAAAAACTTTGCGTTAAGAAAATTATGGAAGAATGTGCCTGAAAAACCTGATGGCTTGTCCAAAGTTTTTTTTTTCTCCTCTTTTCTTTTTCCTTTCTTCGTTTATTATTTTTTTTGCTTCCAACTTGTACAACGGAAAGTGTAGCCGCAGTCGCATGTCGCAGGTCGCAAGCCACAAGCCGCAAGGCTCCAGGCAACAGACGCCAGGTATCAGCGTCTATATATAAACAGTCTATACATATATACTATAAATATTCACCCTATATCTATACAGTAAAAACTCTTTAGGACCGACACATGTCTAATGAAGAAATTGCTCTAGAGATAATATGGGGGGAAAAAGTGTTGGACTTGTCGTCGACTATAAGCGAGTTTTTACTGTATGTAGAAGTATATCAACAATTACGCTCAGAGCATAATGCGAACACAAAACTTTGTTTTGCACTCTACGCAAATTTAATAAAAAACGTTTTTTACCAATTATTCAAATAATAAAAATCTCTCTCTCTCTCTACCTCTCTCTCTTGTAATACGCAACGCATTCAACTTTAATTTAATTTAACCGCACTTTAGTTAGTACAGACTGTACACATATATATATATATATATAGATAACGCTTTCGTTCCCAAAACAAAGTAAAACAAGAAAAGAGATTAATATAAATTAGGTTTATTATGGCCGCAAAAAGAATAAAAATTCAAAACAAAAAAAAAAAAAAAAAAAAACACAAGGCACAAATCATGTGAATTTTAAATTCATTTTCTTTTTTACTTTTTTTTTATTTTTTACATTTTTTTTTTATATACTCTTTGCGAGTTACAAGGCTGCAGACACTCTTAAAACTGAGCAATTCAATTTAATACAGATAATTTATTTTTAAATGAACTAAGTTTATATATTTTGCGTTGTCAAATATTATCCTTACGCCTTTTATTTATGGCTACAGAACTCGTATTGGGCAATATTATATATTACTAATAATACTAAGATATGTATGTATGTGGGAAGCAGTCGGATCGTAGCTCTTTAGCTTAGACATTTACATATATACTTCGACTTATTTGGCTGAAACTAGTCTCTTGATTTTACGGTTAATTTAAGATTTACTATATTCAAGCACTAGATCATTATACTATATAGTCTTGAAATTTTTATTTGGCAAATCCAAATTTAGGAACTTAAAATATGTATGTAAATGTTTAAATTTGTATGGACATATGGTATGTCAGAGATAGCCGTAAGTGCTAGCTGCAGCTCTTCTTTCATTAACACAATGTGATGTTATATTTATATATCATTGAATATAACACAGCAAGTCACTTACAGTGGCAAGCACAAGTGAATATATGTATGTTTACTACTTTTGAGCATTTATACCTGTATAATCTGTTAAAATGCATCGATCAATATGATGTACAAGTATGTGATCTTATTATTATTATACAGTTTCCCTTGGTTGCCTCAGTTGATTGCTTGTTTGCATGTGCTGTTTGCTTTCAGTCGCAATATTGTCATTAACGTTATATATTGCACGAAATAGCAATGCAAAAGTTTGCGTGCAAAATAAGAAATTTTCTTGCAATATTTGCATAAGTGTAAAGATTTGTGCAAACTTTTGCTGCAAATTATTTTCAAGTTGCTGCAAATTGCTTGCATTGTGTGTACCTAGCTTTAGTGCTGCAGCTTGCTGCAAGATTCTGTTCGCCTGTTATTCCATATAGAAAATCTATTGAATTTTACTAATTAGGCTCCGACATGATCGTCAGCTGTAACGTAAATTTAAATTCCGTTCATTAAATGAAATTTGAATTGTTTTTTATTTTTTGTTTTTAAATATTTATTAAATAATTATTTTAAAGTTGCAGTTGAAATTTGTTTAAATTAAGTAAATTTAGTTAATTTGTATTATTATTTTTTTTTTATTATTATCAATTTCTCTTATATAATAAAGATTATAAATTATAAATAAACTTGACTTTATAATAAGATAATTTTTCATTGAGAATAACTTTGAAACTTTATATAAATATATTTATATATTCATTGTCAAATCTATATCAATTTACTGATTACTGATGCTTTTTCTCTTTCTATTTCCGTATCTGTTACTTGCTCAGCTATCATCTTTTCATTGTAATCATCATGCAATAAAATATGATCCAGATACAGATCTGAAATTCAATTCTTACGCTCGACTCAACGCCCTTTGTCTTATGCTCTTTGCCGCTTTGCCATTTGTGATTGCTTGACTTCAACGTCGATGACTCCGATTACGATTGCGCGAGGTTTAGACTTTCCTCACACATATATACATATATATAAACGCATATAGCTCGCGGCTTAAGCACAAAGCGAGTGAAAAATTGTTGAAAAAGTAGCAATTTCCTTGATTGACGCTCATCAGCGGAATGGGAGCAGAAACACACACACACAGAGAGAGAGAAGCACAAGCTCACGCACAAAGTAAAAGACAGAGAGAGAGAAGGGCAAGCAGTTGGCAACATAGTTGCAAATATATCTGGTCAAAATAATAAGTACACTTTCAACTATTAAATATCATATGGGGAATACTTTTTGGAATTTCGAATTTACATTTCTTTCTCAGTCATCAAGACTTACTTTTTATAATTTTAAAGTGAAATGCTTGCTGAATATAAATAAAAATAATAATAAGTCATCAGTATAAATTAGCAACAAATTGACACAAGTATGCTGGACTGTGAGATACCCGGTATCAAAACTGTATAACATGCTTTATTTTTCATCCGATTAGAATTAAATTTTCACAGTTCGTTTACATTAGTCTAATTTATATGTGAGCCATAAATATATATACATAAATGTAGACACATAGCTTTATTTTTTCGCTTTTTCTATGCGTTGTTTCACAGGTTCAGGGCTTATAATGTTTTATAGGAACTCTTTGGAGATTCTTAAGATCGAGGTACAAGCAATCGAATATGGTGTCAACTATTTGACTGCTGATTCTGAACAAGTATATATATAATTTATAGTGTCTGCCACGCCTCCTTATAGGCGTTATATACATTTACTGTTGTTACAAACTCATTATCAGTTTCTATAAACTATGAGTACTGGGTATAATTTTCCTAAGAGACATTGAAAATATTTTAATTAAACGTAGATATTTTCTGAATGTGCAAGTGTTCTTAATATTTTGACCATAAGAGTATGCGTATGTATGTATATGTGTATTTATGTAAATATTGAGACATCGACAGATTGAACACTGTAACTGGTTGACTCCAAAGCATTGTTGCGTTTTCAAGTTCTGTTGCAGTCAACAGGGAGTCAACGCAAGTGATAGAAGAAGAAAGAGAGAGAGAGAGAGAGAGGGAGAATCAACTGAAGTGCTTGAAGAGTGAGAATGAGTTAAGATTGGCATTGGCATTGAGAATGGAAATTGGGCTGCCTTCAACTTCAACTTGCGCAAACATTTCCGGCGCCATTTCGCATCTTTTATTATATACAATATACAATATATATATAAATATATATATGTATAAAATATATACATATTTACGCGCATATATGAAGTTTATTCTTTTTTTGACTTTGCTTTGCTTTGTTTTACTTTCACATCGTTGTATTTTTTTGCTACATTTTTGTCTTAAATGATTGCCATAAAAAATAAGTGCACATTATTGTAACAGCGAAACACACACCAAGATAGAGAGAGAGAGAGAGATGAATAGAGTGAGACAAAGGCACTTTACAGTTATCCATACGCGTAGTGTAACAAATGATTTTCACAGCATTTTTGCTTTATGTTCTTTTTAGAGCATCTACGTGGCGCGAAGACTATCAGGCAGCAGTCAGTAGGCAGCAAGCAGCGAGTAGCAGCGAGCGGTGAGTAGCGAGAACTCTTATGTTATTTACATGGCTTACTTTACGGAAATGCAATAAAAACGGCCAACAACAATAGCAACAACAACAACAACAACAGCAACAAGTACTACAACTAGAAGAATAAGAACAGCAGCTATAACCAATAGCTTAGCTCTATGCTAAAAGTCTGTAAATTATATATAGTATATACCAAATATTCATCTTTTTGATGCTCTATACTTGAAAGACACACAGCTGTGTTTTCTTGAAGTACATGTACATATATATTTTATATATTTAAATATATATACATATATATATATTCATGATCAGCATCACGAATTTTAATTCTTTTATAAAATTCTTTGAAATTTCATCACTGAAATATTTTCTTTAGATAAATATTATAGATAATATAAAGAATATATAAAAGATATCGACGTATATATATATTCATGTTCAGGATGATCAAATATAAGATTTGATTTCTTCGCTGAAATTTTTTTATACGTAATACAAATATAAAAGTTATCAACATATATATGTATATATATTTATATATATATATATATTTATATATATATATATATATATATATATATATATATTCATGATCAGCAGCAAGATATAAATATTGATGCAGCATTCTTCTTTTCATATCTTTAAAGATCGTTCACTTCAATATTTTTTTATATACATTTTATAATATATTTTTTATATACTATATATTCATGATCAGCATCAAGACACAAGATTCGATGTGAAGATTTCATTTCATTAAAACTTCTTCGCAGCGATATTTTCTAGAAATATCTATCACATCGTGCTGTATCGATGCTATACATGAAATTAGTTATTCATATTCCCATCATCAATTTCTTGCTTGCAAGTGTATTAAGTCTTCGGATTTTTTGTAGCTAAAATTTTTTGTTTTTTCTTTTCTTATTTTTTATTTTATCATTTTATACAGATTTTTTTGTGCATTTTTTTTTTGGCGCTTTCAAGTTTCTCGACTTTCTCTTTATTTATCGTAATTTAATATTCATTCATTTTTGCTATTTTTAAATGTGGCCGTCGCTTCATTTTTCCCCATTGTTGATGGGGAGCTAAATTCGCAGTGGCACTGGCAGTGGCAGTGGCAGTAGATATATAGAGGGGCGTTGGGCGTCACGTATTTTTAGTCTAGAATGAGCTTAAATATTTGCTGATGCGGCTTTAAAAGGTTTCCATAAGCAAACTGATTTGAAGATGAAGCTCTGCATAAGTAGAATGAAAAAAGGGAAATAGGAAATCGGAAAATGTGGAAATGGGGAAATGTAAAATGGGAAACGAAGCAAGTCTACTACCAAAGGGTTATATGGACTTGTTGTTGCCTACACACACACACACACACACACACACACACACACACACATACATACACATATAGCAAAAGACATGAGGCCGTGCGCGATTGCGATTGCGATTCCGATTACGATTACGATTGCAATTGCAACCCTCATTATTGGCAATATTAGAGCTTTTTACTGCTCGCGATGATTTCCATGCCTCTAAGCAGCGTGTCCTAAAAAGTCCTTTGAAAATAAATTTAAAGTACATGTCGATTTTCTGTTTCAGCTCTCCTTCAGATACATAATATTCATATATTGGGCGCATGACCCTTTGATGGCATCTAATGTAGTTTATCGACAGACATTTCTTTTTCACTTTTATTGACCTTGAAAATGTGTTGATTATGTTAAGCTAAAGGTCAAAGGTCAAGAGCTTGCACATTGCGAGTTGTGCTATAATTATATATTCGACTAATAAATACCGCGTATAAGTAATTATTGTTGCTGCTGTTTGTAACTGTTAATTTTCAGTTGTTGCATGCCGCACACAATATTAGCTTGCTGTGTGAAGCTGCTGTAAATCTGCTACTTATTGCAGCATTAACCATTTGGTACTTCCATTGAATTGAGCGTAGATGATAACATTCAGAGAGAGAGAGTAAGAAAGATAGATAGAGGGAGAGAGAGAGAGAGAGAGAGAGAAGATGAGAGATACCTGGAACAATGCAGTATCAGCTACCAGCATTGAAAGCTGCATTTGAGCCCACTTAATGTGCCACATCATCGGATTTCGGTTTAGACTTGTTACCCTTTCTTTCAATTGCCATTGCCAGAGGCAAAAGTGTACAGTGCATCATCATTATCAACATCATCATCATCATCATCATCATCAAGTCTCTTGGCATTAGTTGCACATCGCTTGTTTAGCTATTGACTGTGCAAGTCATTCACTTGCCATTGAAGCCATAGTCCTAGACTCGCAGGCTCTACACCCGAAATTGAAGATATGCAAGCCGTAGTACGTATAGTTGTATATATGAATGCATTAGGCCTTTGCTCAAGCATTGTGAACATTTGAAAGCGATTGCTGCAACTAGTTTGATTTTCGATTTCGATTTCGACTTCAATCATTTGGTTTCAAACTCTTCTTGCTGCATGTCCTGCAACATTTTTCTTCTTTGTCTTTTCAGTACAACTGCAATTGTGCAACTACTATTCTTTCTCTTTCTTTTTCTATCTATGTCTTTCTCTCTCTCTCTCTCTTCTTGTCAGTCTGTATGTTCATTTTTATCAAGTTCCCATTGAAGTTGTTTTTCTTACTGGCTACAGACTCTTCCCTATCCGCTTAAAGCTTAAAGCGCAGTGATGAGCTGCAGTCATCGTTAACATTTAGGATTATATTTGATGTTTTGTTGTAATTAGACTACACATTGCATTCAATATATACATATGTATTTATTTTACTGTTGTGGTTGCTTGGGTCAACAAAATGCAATTTGTGATTTTTCGTATACGTGACGTATGGGCAATATTACACATACGCAATGTTGGCCTAAATAATAACCGAAATATGTAATTGAAATTTAAAGGATTCACATTTGATAAATAAACAAAAATTCAATTCAGCAATAAATCATTAAATATAAATTGAATTAAATTCAATTTATTTAAATCAAATTTCAATAGAACTTTAAATTTTCATTTTCATTTTCATTTAATTTGTTCTTTGCAACAAAAAAAAAAAATAAATGAAATGTTACTTGTTTATTTATTTTATTTTTGCATTATTTCATTTGATTTAAGTTTCAGTTGTTACGTGTTAAAAATTAATTAAAAATCAAATAAAATAATATTTGTATAAATTTTAAAGTTAGTTTTTGCATAATGATCAACGGAACGAAATGGAATGGAACAGAGCTCTCTGATATGATGTTTGCTTATAAAAGTGCCAATAAAACACAGAAACAGATATACATATATTTATTTATACAATTACAGAGAGAGGAGAAAAAGGAAGAGAGAGAGAGAGAGAAAGAGAGAGAGATAGAGACGCAGATGGAGACGTTATCATATTTAATAATATGCAACGTCACAAGCTCAGCTACAAAAAAAATAATATGAAATGGAACACAAATAAAACTATGTGAACATGCCACGCCCATAGAAGGCAGCATCAAAGTAACGCTGACAGACACACACACACACACGCCCGTATAAAGATATATGCCCGTATATATTTACATAAAAAACCATTGAGATTTCTGGCTTTCTGCAAACGGCAGCGAACATGCATCAAAGCGCAGCTTTAGTTTTATATTTATTTTTTTTTTAAGTAAACGTACATATACTTACATAAAGCACTTTAAAATGCACAAAAAAATAAAATTGTATAAATTAATACAGAAAAAAATAAGCAATTTTTTTTTTGTGTCTTTGTTGAATTTTAGTGTAATTTTTATACCCGTTGCACAATTGAATAAACGAACATATTATGACTTTATCAGGCAGAAGAAGACATGGCAGTATAGTTCAAGTATATATATATATATATATATATTCATGTTCAGCATCATACCGAATCTTAATGTCAGCGACTATTCCTAGCAAGCGCCTGCAATATGTTGTCATAAAACAATTTTCAATTTTGGCTTGCCAAGTATCTAACAGTCGAGCATTGCCGATTGTAACTATTTGCATTTATTAATTTGATTCATTTATCTTATTTGCCTTTGAAATGATTTTACTGTTTAAGTGATATATATATATATATATATATATATATATATATATATATATATTCTACTATATATTATAGTAAATTATTGATCAAAATTGATAAAAAAAAAACAAAACAAAAAAATAATAAAGTAAATTATTGATATAAAAAAAAATATTACTCAACAAAAAAAAAAAATTATATGGAAATATATTTATGTGCGTACAAACAAAATAAAATAAAAAAAAATATAAAAAATAAAAATACTATTTTTATGCATAGTAATAAAATGATTGGAAATTTTTTGTAAAAATTGTAAATAATTTAAACTTTGATTCATTTTGCATTCAATTGTGAGTTGCATGCATTTAAGTTTAGTAAGCTGCTGATATCGTAACGAACAGATATATATATATATATATATAAAGTTTTAGCTTGCACCAGCTCACTTCTTTTTGTATTTTCTATTTCTGTTTCTTTCTTTTACTGTCATCTTTTTATTTTGTTGTTATTGCCATTTGGAGTTCTGCGTGTTTTTCTACGTGTCTTTGCGGTGTGTCTCTTTCTCTCTGCTGGCATCTGTCTACGTGTTAGCAATAGTATTGGTATTCCATATATATTTATCTATATATATTTCTATGTATATATGTGTGTGTGTGTGTGTGTGTTTGTGAGCCTGAGAGTTAGCCGCGTGCGATCACGATGCGCATAAATGGCGTTTGACACGTGACAAAAATTTTGAATTTTAATATTTTTGCCATTGTATCTCTCACTCTCTCTCTCTCTCTTTCTCGCACACTTTGTGCCTTCCACTTAATTTGGCTGTATGTATGTATATATATATATATGTATGTGTGTGTGTGTGTGAGTGTGTGTGTGTGTGTGTATGCGAGCGTGTGTTGGTTAAACTGAATTTCATTTGGTTTTTCCTGTCGCCAATGTTTCTAGCCATAATTTTACCATCGTTTGTTTTCTCTAAAACACAAACACACATACATACAGCAGCATCAACGAACATCGTATAATTCTCAACATATGTACATATCAATATATACACACATACACACACACATATATACATGTATAATATATTGATAACTGTTTATGTGTATGTATATGTATATTTTGAGAACTAGCCACGTTTCACGATTCACATTTTCATGTGTTTTTGTTTTTGGTTTTTAGCATTTGGCTGCCACTGTCACTGCCATTGCCACTGCCACTGCCACTGTCATTGCCGTTTGTTTGCGAATAGCCAAAGACTCAAAGATGAAATGACCGAAAAATGAAACCTGAAAATTGTTCGAAATTCACAACGCGCTTGAAATTTGTTTGCTCACAGCATGCAGAGAGCCCGACATTTTGTTTGAAATGATGCGACATAATAACTGCCATGACCAAATGCTCATAGCACCTTCTCGTTTCTGCACAACACCCCCTCCCACACAGCCCCCCTTACCCCACATGCTCCGTCATACAGCAAATACAACATTCGTTGGTCTACACCTCTGGGAAAGTTCTTTGACGACGCGTCGTTTGGTGGCGGCGGGGGTCAACTCTGTATTTGGTTGCCCATTCAATATTATGCCGATGCAAACGAATCAGCACCAGCAACACCAACAGCAGCAGCAGCAGCAACAACAATCATAATAACAACAACAACAACAACAGCAACAAATAGCAAATAAAGGCTAAATGAAAACGAAACTATGCAAATAAATGCGAATGTCGACTCTGCCACCAACAATAGTAGTAAGCAATCGCACACAGACATAGATATACAAACAAACACTCTCGAACTCTCTCACACACACACTAACACACAGTAAGCACAATCATAATAACAACAACAACAAGAGCAACTAAAATTACGCTGAAAATAATACCTTTTTTTCTGCAGTATATTTTGGCGAATTCTGATTGCCTATGCGCATTAACTTGGCCATTTGCCAATCAGTTTGCAAAGATGTATAGCTTAGACTATGTATTTGTGTTTGTGTGTCTCTATGAGGTATATTTTGTAAGTGAAAATGTGCCCAATAGCTTGAATTTATTCTGCATACTGCAGAGTTAGTACGTAAATTGCGTTTTGCTTGTGAAACTATGATAATGGATCACAAAAAAAAAAAAATAAAAAAAAAAACAAAAAAAAACGATAATTTTTTGTCTGATTTAGACACTAATGTCTATGATTCACTGTAATTTATGTATTTTATACAATACTATAAACCACAATATATCCATAGGACGATCGTTCCTATGGCAGCTAGATGATATAGTGATTCAATTTCGACTAAATTTATATATGAGTATATATATGTGCAGGTTGTCATTAAACTCAAATTTTATAAGTTGCAGCTAGATGGCTTAAATAAAGAACACGAGTTTCGACGGGTCTCCGACCGATATACAGCTTATGGGCATAGGGAGTACGTGCAAATCTAGTTTGTGTTAAAACCGTCGGACATGCATATTCAGATTGATGCTGATCAAAATTATATTTATGTGTAATTTATTGGGTCTGCCACGCCTCCTAAGAGTCGTTAGCAACTCCTTTCCAAAATTAATATACAATATGCAAGGATATGATGAACATAACATATAAATATACATTGTGATGAAGGAAACACCACAGTTAGACATAGGCTCTACGCCCATAGGGCTCCGATTTTTGAAGTTCCTAAATTCTTGAGGCTCTCATTAGGAAGTATACATGCCAAGTCTCATTGACGGACCGACGAATAGACGGACATGCATATTTTTATATTTCTGTCAACGCTGATCAACTATTTACTATGTTGGGTCTCCCATGCATCCTAAGGGGCGTTACTAACTTCTCTCCAAAATTAATATACCCTCTGCTAGGGTATAATGAACATAATATATACGTGAGCTGCCTTTTATATTTCTAGCCTAGTGTTTTTATATTTTTAATATTTTTTGTTATTTATAGTGACTTTTAAAGTTCATTTAGGCAAAATCGAATTCCATCTAACTCCGTGAACATTTTCGTGCGATTATTTTTCATAGTTTTAAACGTGGATTAAGCAGGCAAGAATGCTTCGATGAACTTAAATCGTAATGATTGATCAAGATCGTTATGTTACATACCGTAAGATTCAGGCATCCTTGGGCATAAGTTCCACCAATAAATTCCACCATATATATATATATATATATATATATATATATATATATATATATATATATATATATGTAAATGCTATCCGAAATTAATATACCCTCAGCAAGAGTATAAAAACAATGTATTTATTGAATATGTGTATGTGTAGTACAATTCCAAAACAATTACAAATCAAAAAATCATTTCAAATGCAATCAAAGGAAAAACTCAAATTGTCGTCGGTTCGTTATTTTTTTTTCTTTCCCATTTGAGCTTTACTATTTTTATTGCTTTTGCATACATATAATATATATATATAGATATATATATATATATATATATATATATATTGTAACTGATCGATTTTGAAATTCATTTTGAACTCATGATTTCAGCCATACTGAAGATGCTATCCTTTTTAAACATTAACTTATGCTTAGCTGTCTCCAATTTTGGTCGTAATTTCACAATTGTCTTGGACGAATTTTGCTCCTGACAATCGCCAATTTTGGCATCATCTTTATAGAAGAATTCTTTAAAGAGAACAAATTTATTCGCTTGTGGTACAGTGTGTGTGAGGCCATAATTTTTGGCCAAAAATGATGTCATCATTGGTGATGGACGATCAACAGCACATTTGCCGGCGGACCAACGTTGATCGGCTAACATTCTTTCAAATAGACGTTTACCAAGACCTTTACGTCGATAAGATTCATGTACATAAAAATCTAATATCGATGGTGTTGATCGATGACTATTCAATTGTCCATTTTCATCAAAGAGATATAGATCCTTGAGGCCAACTTTTAATATACCCATGACAATATTTTTTGTATCACTTAACGATGCTATTAAATAGATTGTATTCTTCTCCGACATTTGTTTGGCACTTGTCACCGGAATGCGTAAACCTTGTGAAACAGCCGATAATTCACCCATACGATCGATAATCCAACTCATATTCCTGCGGGCCACTTGACATTCTTCTCTGCTTCCTACAAATCTTTCGGGTAATAGATCTGTACGCACGCGGATTATTTCATTGCCAAACAATGACTTTATATCGAATCTACAATTAGCCATAATCTTCTCTTGGTTTTTCCCCAAATGGCAAATGTGATGTGACGAAATTTATACTAAATTATGTTAATTAATTGATTGATCCTCTGTTCCTTGTTTTTACCTTTTTGTCATCCAAATTTCTTTTTCTTTCCTATTCTAAATCCTGTTATGTTTATTATTGTTATTGCTATTGCTATTGTTGTTGTTATTGTAATAATTGGTTCTATTGCTATTGCTAGTGTTATTAGTGTTAATTGTTACCCTATACAAAATTTAAAAATTAATCGAATTTTCGAGTCTGCATATTATTTACATTTCTTTTACATTGGACTTATTACATAAAACCAAAATTAAATTTTTAATACAAATTTTCTGCAGTTTTTGGAAGTTACTATTTTTGTGTACGACAATAATTTGTATTGCCTACTTGGTAAGCATCTGTAATATTAATTTCTATTTAACATTTGATCAAAATTTTCTTTTTTGTATACTACGTAACATCAATTTGATTAAGAAATCAATGAACTATTGTTGCTTTTTTTTTCTTTTTTTAATATTTAATAAATAAATAAATAAATGCATTTAATGAGTTGAATTTAAATATACAAAAAAAGGTAATTGGTTAAATAAGATAAGCAACAGGATTCTCGTACACTTTTTCTTACTCTATACTCGAAAATATTCAACAACAAGAACAACAACAGCAACCACAACAATAATCATAATAAATGTAGAAATGAGCTAAATAAATGCCAAAGTTTTGTCGCTTGCTTCTCTCTGTACTGCAAATGGAAAGTAAAGAAAAAGAATGAAAATGAGAATTAAAATGAGAATGAGAATGAGAAAGAGAGGGAGTATAAAATGCTGTTGCTGCATTTTGTTGCATGCAGCACATTGCTTGCAATTAATTAAATTGTCAACAGTTTAGTAGCCAACACGCCCAACTTCTTCTTCACAACACGCCCACCCATCTTTCCATTTGATACCCCTCGCCTGCCCCCAAACACACTTGCATATAATTTATTTATAAAACAAAAATTCCATTTAAATTTTCAATGAGTTGCAGCAAAAAAAAAAATAAAAAACGCAAAAGGAAAATTCACCAAAATTAACAACAATTGCATGCAATGTTACGATATATATATATATATATATATATATATATATATATATAGAGTCTATACATTATATTATATATACAACATTCGTATATGTATAAATATTAGAATATGCATTTTCAACTGATTCAGCAGTACAAACTTGCGTGAAGGGGAAAAACTAGACAAAGAATAATATTTCTTGAATTATTACTCTTACAGAGGATATATATATATACATTGGCCAGGACAGTGTAACATATAACTATATAAATATAACTAATATAACTATATAACTATATAACTATATAACTAATATAAATTTCAATAAAACAACGATGGATTATTCGATTGACATTCATTTGTTTTTATTCGAAAGATAATCTTGTGGCATTACATGTTAAATATAATAAGATAATCTTGGGGCATTACATGTTAAATATGATTTCTGGCATATGACCTCCACGGCTGGCTCGGATGTAGTCCAATCTGGACGTCCAATTTTTGATGAGTTTTTCTAAGCGTTATTCAGGCGTGAGTCTATTCATGATGAATATTCACGATGAACCAAACTGAGAATAAATCATTTGACAGCTGTTAAATCGGTCGCCATCTTGAAAAGTAATGCCAACTTAAAGTTCTATACCTCTAAAAAAATACACCCTTTATATATAAATATTGTAGATCAGCAATAGTAGAAATCCGAAGGGTTTAGATCGAAATAAACTTTATTTCTTTATTTGTCAAGGTATACGATAATAAATCAGACCACTGTTTCATATAGCTTTTTTTATTTATTAATTTTTTTTGTTTTAGCAGGGACTCCTGCATATATGATTAATATACTGATTATGCTTAGGATACTCAATGTCAGATGTATGCTGCATAGTTGTAGGCAAAATGCATTTTAAAGTTTTCCACTCTATTCATATTCGATATTTTTATTATTTATTTTTATATTTTTTTTTAATGTTTAAAAATAGATAAATTTATGATTAGGTATGACTTATGCATGTTAGCTAAATTTGCTTGAAATCTTTATTACTATCTTATATAAGCTGCCTCAGTAACGATCAGTGGAAACTAGTTATAACAAGTAGGGAAGGCTACAGTCGGGTGCACCCGACAGTAAAATACCCTGTACCCTTGAATAAAATGTAACTATTCTTATGTTATGTACCGAAAAAAAAATTGGATCTTTTGTTAAATCAATGCATGTAGAATAGTGAAATTGCTTCTGACTTAAATTTTAATTTCTTAGTAAAATATTTGCGTAAAATGATAGATTTCACTCACAGTTACTTCTTGTTTATATAATAATATTTATTTTGTTGTGACTAAAACAAAAGAATGCATACAAATATACATATATAAATTTATATTTATACACAATATATATATATATATATATATATATATATATATGCTTAATTTTTTTGCTAATTGAAATAAATTATGAGCCACTGTAAATTGTACTATTCATTACGCTCTTGCTCTTTACTCATTCTGAGTAAGATTCTCCGTTATTTCTAATTCAATGTTAAGAAAGGTAATGATTTACACATGTGTACATACATACATACATGTATGTATGCATGTGTATACAATAATATAATATTCAGCGAAAACAATGACTAAAGCATAGAAAAAGAAACTACCGTTGCAACAGATTTTTCGCTAAGCAGCAAAAGGTACACTGTGACAAGAATATATTTTGACAATGAAATTTTTATAATATTAATAATTTAAAAAAACATAAGACTTACAGATTGCATTTACATATTTTTCATTTCTCTTTTAATTTCAATTTAATATATGTATGTATGCTAAAAAATTTTTAAAGGTGCTGGTTAAATAAATTGTCAACCACTGTGTCTAAATTGACATTGACTTTGACTCTTTCACACGCACTAATCTGCTCGTTGCGTGCCCTAGCTCTCCACTCTTTTCTCCTTATTCATTCTCAATTATAAAACAATGTGTGATTTGCACTCTTCCACCCCATCCCATTATGAACAACAAATTTGACCGTTTGAAGTTGTCTACAAACATACATACATATTCACTCTCATAAATATATATGTAAATATAAATATATTAGTATGAAGCAGCAGGCAAACAGTGAAGTGAGTTTGATTCCTATGATATTTCAGTTAAAATGTATTTACTGGCAGTTATTTTAAATTGGAAGTGCCTTCCTCCTCGATTCTCATAAGTTAAAGCTAGGCTTTCGTATGAAGCAGCAGGCAAACAGTGAAGTGAGTTTGATTCCTATGATATTTCAGTTATATTTAAATTAAAATTTATTTACTGGCAGTTATTTTAAATTGGAAGTGTCTTCCTCCTCGATTCTCATAAGTTAAAGCTAGGCTTTAGTATGAAGCAGCCGGCAAACAGTGAAGTGAGTGTGATTCCTATAATATTTCAGTTATATTTAAATAATATTTTATTTCCTCGCTGTTATTGAAAATTGGGAAGTGCCTTCCTCCTCGTTTCTCATAAGTTAAAGCTAGGCTTTATTTGGAAGCAGCCGGTATTGATTGAAAAAATGGTATCGATTGATTAAGAAACAAGAAAGTTATTAAACAATTAATTTTCACAAAATATACGTTAACTTAGCGTGGGCAAGCATGCGTCATCCAGAGCTGTCTATGTGTACATACATATGCAAACTCGCACACATACACATGTAAATGTATCACTGTGTGCAGACTTACTGCAAGTAAAAAGCGCAAGCTTGTGGATGAGGGAAGAAGAGGATGGGAGAATACTGATCCAAAAGCGAATACATACATAACACACGTGCACGAAAGAGAATAGGACAGCAAGTGTGAACAAGGCGAGTGCAAAGCACTCGCACTATTTCTTAAAATTTGTATGCATATGTATGTACATACATATATATTTATGAGAGTGAATATGTATGTATGTTTGTAGACAACTTCAAACGGTCAAATTTGTTGTTCATAATGGGATGGGGTGGAAGAGTGCAAATCACACATTGTTTTATAATTGAGAATGAATAAGGAGAAAAGAGTGGAGAGCTAGGGCACGCAACGAGCAGATTAGTGCGTGTGAAAGAGTCAAAGTCAATGTCAATTTAGACACAGTGGTTGACAATTTATTTAACCAGCACCTTTAAAAATTTTTTAGCATACATACATATATTAAATTGAAATTAAAAGAGAAATGAAAAATATGTAAATGCAATCTGTAAGTCTTATGTTTTTTTAAATTATTAATATTATAAAAATTTCATTGTCAAAATATATTCTTGTCACAGTGTACCTTTTGCTGCTTAGCGAAAAATCTGTTGCAACGGTAGTTTCTTTTTCTATGCTTTAGTCATTGTTTTCGCTGTATATTATATTATTGTATACACATGCATACATACATGTATGTATGTATGTACACATGTGTAAATCATTACCTTTCTTAACATTGAATTAGAAATAACGGAGAATCTTACTCAGAATGAGTAAAGAGCAAGAGCGTAATGAATAGTACAATTTACAGTGGCTCATAATTTATTTCAATTAGCAAAAAAATTAAGCATATATATATATATATATATATATATATATATTGTGTATAAATATAAATTTATATATGTATATTTGTATGCATTCTTTTGTTTTAGTCACAACAAAATAAATATTATTATATAAACAAGAAGTAACTGTGAGTGAAATCTATCATTTTACGCAAATATTTTACTAAGAAATTAAAATTTAAGTCAGAAGCAATTTCACTATTCTACATGCATTGATTTAACAAAAGATCCAATTTTTTTTTCGGTACATAACATAAGAATAGTTACATTTTATTCAAGGGTACAGGGTATTTTACTGTCGGGTGCACCCGACTGTAGCCTTCCCTACTTGTTTTTTTTTTTGTTTTATTTTGCTTTTCACTTTTTGCTCTTTGCATTCATTAGCACCACATTTCAGTTGCTTTTCACATTTCTGAGACACTGTTTTATATTGATGCTTAAATGTTCCCTTTCAAATTACAAGTCTCTAGTGCTTATAGAAGCTGAGATAAGAAACGGGGCGTGGCATCCAAAGTTTGAAATAAACTCGATCGAATTATGCTATATGGGAACCTACATACCAAATTTGGTGTCTCTAGCTCTTATAGTTTAGAAGTTCTTTGCGTTCAAACAGACAGACGGACAGACAGACAGACGGACAGACAGACGGACATGGCCAAATCGACTCGGCTATTGATCCTGAGTCAGAATATATATACTTTATGGGGTCCGCCACGCCTCCTTCTGCCCGTTACGCACATTTGCACAAACTTAATATACCCTTTTTTTACCCATTTTCAATGGGTACAGGGTATAAAAATTTGTTAATTTCTTAAATTAGAGGATTGCCTCTAGAATTTCTTACAAATCGAATTAAAATTATTTTTTGAGAAAATTTGTTGATTTGTCAGCTTGCCTAGAGTCTGAAACTTTCAATTTTTGCTTTCATATTTGTTTTTATTTTATTTTATTTGTTTTTTTTTGTCTTTATTTACCAAGCACTTGAAAGCTCAAAGAAAAACCAAATGGAACAAAAATGTGCGAACTTACGCACTAAATGAAGGCGCTTTATTAAATAGACAATGTAGCTTCTTTCCTTTAGCTGACATTCTACTTATATCTTTCCATTTTCGCATTTCTCTCATTCTTCTACTTGCACTCAATGCTGACTGTCTGCTGTTCTCTTTCTCATGCTTTGTGGCATTTTCTGTAGCTTTTGTGGCAGCATCAATTTTCAATTACTTAATGTGTGTGCCGACTGGCCAGCAGAAACACTCGAATATTAAGCAGTATCAGTACTAGCCTAGCTATGCACGACTAAAAAGATACCCGGCATTTGTAGAGTAAGGCTACATTTGTAGCATTTTCTGCAGTAACAATAACAGCAGTAAGCATTACTATAAGTTTAAGTTATGAGCTGGACTGCATGAAGATATATCAGCATATGCTTGACGTGAAGAATACCCGGTAAATATTATATATAATATATAAAAAGTGAGTGTATGGAAACAATTGACAGGCATGACAACTAATTAGAGAATGATGTAAAGCAATTAACAACTTGACTTTTTGACCTCTGACAATATGCTCTATCTAGTGATACCCTGTAAGTTCTAGTGATACCCTGATGACTGCACAGTATCAATAAAACGAAGTAAAAACCAAAACAATAATAAATGTTGGCAAAAAACTGCGCAAAGCAAACCAAAAAAAAATAAAATAAAATAAAAAAATTATAAAAAAAATAAAAAAAAACGGAGAAAACAGAGAAAAAAAAATCAAATAGAATTACTTAGCACACATTATTAAAAAGTAAATACGCTCTGAACAGGGCAAAACAGTTTCGCGGCCCCAAAGCAGCAGCAGCAGCAGAAGTAGAAGCGGCAGCAGCACCGTAGCGAATTACAAGCACTTGCAACACATTTGGCAGCGGATGAGAATGCCGCTACAATTTTTTTTTTTGGGGGGGGGGGCATATTTTGACAGAAGTTTCGTGGACTTGCTGCAGAGGGTACAACTGTGGAAAGTGTTTTAGCGAATAGGATGTGGTGAATGCTGCGAAAAAGGGGATAAATGAAGTGGTCGCAGAGGTAGGGAGTGGGGCACGTAGGGGGCGTAGGGGCGTTGGGAGTAGCAGAAAAGCAACGCGAACGTGGAAATGCTAACAAAGCAATAAATTGCCACTAAATCTAATTTGTGGCAGCAGCAGCCACAGAAAAAGCATCGAAAGAAAAAAAAAAAAAAAAACAGCAAAAGTAGCTGCCACCAACAGCAAACATGACACGGCAATGTGAGCGAGCGAGAGGGAGAGGAGGCAGGTGACAGGAAAGAGTGCAAAAGCAAAGACAGTGTATTTTCTAGCTGGTAAAGTATGTGAATAGCAAGAATGGGGAACAGGCAAGGCAAGGCAGGGCATGGCAAGAGGAAGAGCATTGGGCGGAGGGCAGACACCGTCGAGTTGATTGCATTAAAAACAACCGAAAACGTGCCGTGAAATCATGTCATGAGCACTGCACTTTACCAACAGTATGGCAAGCAGGCAATCCGCTGAGGCGGTTCGATGGGTGGTGATAGGGTGTGGGGGGCGTGGCCAGGAATTCAGACCACTGGAGGGCCCAAAAACTGATGAGCACTTAGTAAGCGCGTACACTTTGCCGACGACTTCCGGCGGAAGTGAACGACTGTGAGAGCACAAAATTTTGCCGCCACTGCGCTGTCCAAATGTTTAAAAAAAGAAAAAAACACAAAACTTTTTTCTCCCCTTCCATTTTATTTATTTTTTTTTTTATCGCATTTTTCACGTTTCGCGTTTCGTTTTTATTTTTATTTTTTTGTGCGTTTTGTTAACTGCAATTGCCGTAAAGTTTTTGCCAAAGCATCAGAGAGTATTGAGAATGTTACATTTTGCTTGCACTTTGATAGCGTTTTGCCAAGTCCCCAAAGTGCAAGAAAGTGAGTTTCAGAGAGACAGCAAGTGTGTTTGTGTGTGTGTGTGTGTGTGTGTGTGTGTGTGTGTGTGTGTGTGTGTGTGTGTGTAGTAGCTCAAGTCATTTGGGGATATACGTTTGAGTTTTATTTAACGTTTTGCTGGCAAACGGCAAATAATTAAAATGTTTGTGGCAATTTGCAAGCAATTAGATGAAGTGAAACCTCTGAGCAGACCGCCAACACACTTAACCCTGCCAACAGCATTGCCCTTTTCGCACCCCACCCCCCTGCCACTAGCAAATTCAGGACAATCGTTAGAAGCTATGGAGTGAACGGTAGGAAACTTCTAATGTGATGTAGCTCAGTGACTCTCTCTTTCTCGCTCTTCTTCTCCCCTCTCTCATTTTCATGCTCATCGTCATTCTCATTCACATTCTCATTGTTATTCTAATTCTCTCTCTGTCCCTCACTATCATATTAATTCTCATTTGTCTCTCTCGTTCTCTCTCTCGACTACTACTACTACTACTCTCCTCTCACACTCCATTTACTCTATCTCTCTAGGTCATTCTTTCTTTCTCTCTGTCTCTCTCTTTTTCTTACACTCGTTCTCTCTTTCACTCTCGTTGTCAATTTTTTTCTCTCTCTGTCTTTCTTTCTCATATTTTTCTCTCTCTTTATTTCTCATAAGCTCTTTCTCTCTAACTCTTTTTTTATCTTTATCTTTTTTTTATCTTTCGCTTTTTCACTCATTTTTTCTCTCTGTCTCTCATTTTCTCATTTCCACTCTTTCTCTGTCTGTCATTATCTCTCTCTCTCTCTCTTTTCACTCATTCTCTGTTTATCTCTTTCTCTCTCTCTCTCTCTTTCTCTCTATCTCTCTTTCTCTCTCTCTCTCTTTCTCTCTCTCTCTCTTTCTCTCTCTCTCTCTTTCTCTCTCTCTCTTTCTCTCTCTCTCTCTCTCTGTCTTTATCTCTCTTTCTCTCTCTTTTCTCTCTCTCTCTCTCAATTTTTCTGATATTCACTTTTTACTTTCTCTCTCAGTATTTCTCTTTCTATCTCTCACTCTCTCTCTTTTGCTCTCTTTCTCTCTCTTTGTATGTATTATTTCGTGACCAGCATTTGTGAAATGCAGGGCAATTGCTTTATCTCCTTCTCTTTCTTTTTATCTCTGTCTCTGTCTTTGACCCTGTCTTTTTTTACTCTCGCGCTATCTCTCTTTTACTCTGTTTCTCTCTCTGTCTAGCATTATTATTCCACGTATCTATCACATGGGCAACATGATGCTATGACAAAGTAGTAGAACAGAAAAAAATCTGTGAAGAAAAAAAAAGAGAAAGAGAGAGAGAGTGAGCGGACAGTGAAAGGGGATAAAGAGAGAGAGAGAGGGAGCGAAGTGACTGGCAGCTGGTGCATAATTGCTTGGCATTGCTCCCACTGTCCGGCAATTTGCGTTAAAATTTTATGCATTTTTAATGCGCCCGAAAAAGGACACAGACATCGGGCGGACAGAGCACATAGAAGACAGCAGACAGCAGGTGGTGGAGAAAAGCAAAGGGGAAAGGGAAAAGCAACTCTATGCTGGGCAATTTAAAACATTTCATTGTAATAAATATTTAAATGCTCACATAGAGCGTTAAACGAGACGAGAGAGCGCGAGAACGTGAGAGAGAGAGAGAAAAGATGGAATGCAAAGAGAGATGAAATAGTGTGAGGAGAGTGCAGAACACATTCTCTTACACGTCTGTCGCCCACAGTTTGTTTTATTTATTTATTTTATTTTATTTGTGTTTTTCTTCAATTTTTATTCTTTTTTTTTTTTTGCTGTGTCTGTTGCCTGTTGTCTGCTGTCTGTTGCTTACCTGAATCAGCGATAAGCGAGCGACAAAAATGACAACAACGAAAATGCTTCAAGTGTCAACAACTTGGCGATGCGATGGGATACGTTGCGAATTGCCACAGGGCAAAAAAGGTGCCCCATGGGCAGAAAAGGATGAAGGGGAAGTGTAGAATGTAGGGTTGGAAGTAGGGTTATGCTATATGCCAGTAATTCAACTAAGACAAGAGCAACAACAGCAACAACAATACGAGCAACAGCAACAATAACAATAACCCAAATGATAGGCGACATAAAAGTGGAAATAACAAGTAGAAAAGCTTCAATCACTTGTGTTCGACTTTAAGATACCCGGTACTCATTGCTGATAAACATTATTGTCTTTTCAAGAAAATTTGAAGAAACAAAAATGATGATGTATATCTTCTAGCATCAAGGGGTCATGTATGTTTTCTGGAATTCAGAACAATCTTGAGTATCCTGAAAATAATTCAAGTACTTCAAGTAGGTTCTAGGACTTACAGTATCTGGGATCAAGGCGTTCAAAGGTAAATTGATCTGATCAGTCTTATTCGATTTCTGGAGACGACAAAACATAAAAACTTTAGTATCCTGAAAATAATTCAAATACTTCATGGAAATTCTACGACCTATAGTGCCTAGGGTCAATGTGTTCATAGGAACACTCGGATTGATGGGCATAATCCAATCATAAATTTACACTTTAAATGATCTGCCTGTTAGATAAAAAGTCGTTATGGCCACAACACACTATGAGTACCGGTATAGACAAAGCGAATACAAAAAGATCAGATATTCCTGCTCACAAATGTTTCAGTAGTTCCATGCCATTTACTTAACATTTTGCCCTCCAACAACCAAGCATATCCCAATTGCCTTTACCGCCAGGGTATGTTCTACAACAAAACAAGAAACCGAGAAAAAAAAAAAAACAAAGAAAAAAATAAAAATTTAAGCGTTAAAATGTCAGAGTTACTGTGGCAGTTGAAATAAGGGTTAGACACCTAATTCAATGCGATAAGACAATCTTGGGGGCTTAGCTTATTTGTTGCATGTGGCTTCATGCCGCCTACAAACCTATATATGTATTTATGTATATGTGTATATGTGTTTGTGTTGTATGTGTGTGTGTGTCTTTTATGTAACTGTTTCATTTTGTATGCGCCTTGGTGACTTTTTGCCGCCTAGGGTTCGCTTTCCATATGCCTCCAAAAAAAAAAAAGAACAAGTATGAAAGCTGCAATCCCAAGTTGCACGACTCGAAAGATACCCGTTACCTTTATGTGGAAAATTTAAAAATTTGTGATAATATATAACTTTTATCGTTTATCATACGATCCAGATAAAATTTGTATAGCTTCTGGAATTTGGATTTTGGAGATTCATGCGATTGTAGTCCCTGAGATGAGCTTTTGATCATATAATCATTTCGACTTTTGATTCTATGCATGAATAAATACTTTATGTCGAATGCCACGCCTAGTTATGGGTATTACATACAGTTGCTGTCATTACAAAGTCCTTATACCCGTTTACATCCTATGACTATCCGGTATAAATATCATTCTACTTGTTCTTGTCACTGTGTGTGCTGCTTTCAGCTACAGCTACAGCTTCTCACCATTACCATCAGCATCAGCTTCAACTTCAGTTTCCGTTTCCGTTTTGTGCCCATGCTCCGACTCCGACTCCGATTCTGACTCTGACTCTGACTCTGACTCTGACTCTTGACGCTTGACTCTGACTCTTAACTGTGTGAGACACGAAACAGCAGCTCGACTTGGCTTTCACTTTACTGCAAATTCATGTACAATTTTTATTTGCAGCAAGTACTTTTAATGTCCCAGCTGAGAATTTTAGATATCGAATTATATATTCATTTATTTATATATGTTCTGCTTCTGTTTCTGTTTCAACTTCTGCTTCAGCTCTGCATACAAATGACAATGTGCGCTGGCATTAATGCGCAATAACCTTAAGACATATAGCACTCTCTCATAGCATGATAAGTCATGCTCATACATAATATAATATTATGATCTGCACTGATCTGAATCTATGCTGAATCCAATTTTAGATCTGTAGAACGAACATTATCAATGAAACTAGGGTATATACCCTTAGTATTAGATAGTGTAACATAAAGCTAATGCATTTCAAATGCCTTTGAGCATTGCTGTTGATGCTGATGCTGCTGCTGATGCTGCTGCTGTGTCATATGATGCGAGAGCCTTGCACTTTATGCTGCAGTCACTTAGGCAATGATGTTCTTACTCAAGCGTGATTTGCTTCACATTTCGATTTGTCGGCTGGCAAGTCAAGTCCAAGGAATGAGGAAAAAAGGCAAAGGCAAAAAGGAAGACTGTGGAAATTGCGTTGAAAATGGAAAGTTGACTCTTTGGTGTGAAATGCTAAAAACTGGACTACAAGCAGCAGCAGTAGGAGCAGCAAGCTGACAAGGCAAAGGCAGGACAGTGAGAGGTGCATGTCATATGGGCAGAGTAGGCAGAGAGAGAGAGAGAGAGAGAGAGAGAGGTAGGGGTAGCTGTTAAGTGCTGTGAATTGTGTGCAAAAAAAAGTGTGCAGTGTGCTGTATGCTATTTGCTGTTTGCTGTGTGTCCAGTGAGTCTTGTGTCTTGTGTCTTGTGGTCTGTGGCCTGCGGTATTGCTGATGGGATAACAACTGGCGACGACAAGGATATTAAAATTAATAAATAATAGTTGACACAAGCAGTGTGACAAAGACAGAGACAGATACAGATACAGATAGAGAGAGAGAGAGAAAGAGAGAGAGAGAGAGAGTACAACAGCTGCATCTAGCTGACATTTCATGATACTATAACAGATACAGAGGCAGAGACAGCTACAAGCAACAAGCGAAAGACAGACAACAAACAACAAGAACAATGAGCAAGGAACAACTTGTAGATGTCACAGCAAATGAAATGAAACAAGCGACAAGTTTTGTTGAGTAACCTTGCTCCACAGTTGAGTATCACAGTTTCTCAGTTTGCTTGCTCATAGCTCACAGCTCACAGCTCGTGTCCGAAACTAATTCCAAATGCACAACACATGAGGTCAGCATACATGTCTCTATATCTATATATATCTATATGTATATATATATATATATATATATATCTATGTCTATAGCTATACCAATTGCACTTGCTGCCATATTGCCCACAATGTGCAAGTGTGCTATCTCTATTTCTTCTCTCTCTCTCTCTCTCTCTCTCACTCTCTGACTTGATGACTTATGTTGATTTGTTATGCTGTTCGAGAATCGATTACCTTTTACTTGCTTTTAATAGTTTTGCTATCTAGTTTTGTACATCTGAACAGCATCAAGCAATCAATCAATCAATCAATCTATCAATCAATTAAGCAAATCAAAAAACAAAAAAAATAAAGAAGTAGAAGTAGAAGTAGAAGTGAAAAAACATATGCTAACATTTTAAAGAGTTGTTCAATGAAAATGATAAAATGTGAAAAGTGACAAATGGGGGAAAATGAAGAAAATGAGGAAAATAAGGCTAAACCACAGGACATCAATTCGAAAATAGCAAAACATACAACATATATGCATAATGCTCTATACGCACAACTACAGACAAATAGATAGAGAGATCGAGAGAGATAAAGAGAGAAAGAGAAAGAGAGTGTGAGAGAGAGAGACACTAAAGGCAACTAAATTAATTATACGCAGTCCTTTTTGGTTGGGTGGCAAAAGTTTTTGCTCCGACCGCATTATGCACAAAACTTTTGCCCAAAGTGTTTGCTTGTCTTTACAGAAGAAGCAGTAACAGCAACAGCAGCAAATGATGTTGAGAATGAGAAGACTTTGCAAGTGGCAAGGCAAGAACAGACAGACAGACAAATAGACAAACAGACAGACAGAGCAGGTGTCTATGTTGGTTTTGCTGCTGCCACGCGCAGAGCTGACACGGCGCCAGCTCTATAATGTATCGCAGCTTGATACGCCATGTGTTTTGCTGCTGTTTTTATTATTGCTACTGCTGCTGCTGCTGCTGTTGTTGTTGGCCTTGCATTCGGCACCTTAGTAAGTTGTTTTTGGCTTTTTTTTCAAGACTGTCAGCTTGTCGAATTACAGACAGTCGGACAGTCAATGTGCTGAGTTAGACAGTTGAATCTGTCAATAGTTTTGTTGTTATTCTTTTTTTCATATACCCGGTACCCATAGTGTAGAGAGGGTATAAAGAGTTTATGGCAACTGTAAATGTTATGACAGGATTCATGGCAGATCAACATATAATATATTCATTCTCTGTATCAACAGTTGAGATTGAAGAATCTATCCTAGGATACAGAGGATACAGAGATTATAATGAATTTTTGACATTAGGAAATATATTTTGTGTCTCTAGAAGGCTTAAACACAGCGCAACATGTACTATATAGACATATGTATTTTTGTTCATTATTAACATTAGAAACAATTGAGCAAAATGCATCGATCCATATACTGCTTAAATACCAGGATCTATTATTTTGAAATATTGCTACCCATCGTGCTAGATGCTAGATTTTCAATTTAATATACAGATAATGTAAACTAATGTCAAAGATATGTGAAAGTTTTTCACAGATCGGACATGAAAGTTATGCAAAATTTGAATTTTCCCAGTAACACTGCTACAGCTTACCGAGTACCTTACAGTTGAGCATACATGACTGCACTTTTACTTGTTTCTCATTTATTTATTTACTTAACATTTTTTGGTTTTTGCTTCTTCTTTGTTTTTTTGTAGTACAATTTGTAGCATCTGCCAGGTTAGTCTACTAAGTAAGCATATAAATTAACAATTAGTCTATTGACTAATCAATCAATCGCTGATTTATCAATGGCAAAGAACAAAACTAAACTTACGTACAACATTAATTAATCTTGATCTGAAACGAAATTCAATAATAGTTCATGCTCACAGATAGGAAAACTGTCGAATTCAATTGCAAATTACTTGTAATAAATGCAAAGTGATTAAAATTAGATTAGATTAAGTGAGCTTAAAGCTGCTGCAAGCTCAACTTTCAAAGTCACATTAAATATTCAATTGCTAAAAGTTCACAGTTAAATTCAATCTGAATCTGAAATGGAGAAAAGAAACTTGTGGACTTTCAATTGATTGAAATCAATTGTTAATTACTTAACATATATTAAGAAAAACAGGAAAGTAAAGTTAAGTTATCTTTCGGCGGGACGAAGATGTTCTGCTCCTGTAGTCATGGAAGAAATCTGTTCATATATATGATAATGTATGATCCGATTCAGATCAAAATTTATCCTCTGAGTTTGTGTTAAGCCAGGATAACTTATGAAACAAAGAAAAAAACAGTAATAAAGTAAATAAATTGGTGTAGTTCAGACACTGGTAGCAGGATACTATTTATAAGATTTTTATAATCTGAGAGAAATTGAAATAATTGTCATAAGAAATATCTTTTTTTTTTTTTTGTAATTTTACTGTTATTATAATGAAAATAACTTAAAAACAAGTAGAGAAGGCTACAGCTGGGTACACCCGACAGTAAAATACCCTGCACCCTTGAATAAAATGTAACTGTTCTTATGTGCTTCGCACTCGCCTTGGTCATACTTGCTGTCCTATTTCTTCGTGCACGTGTGTGTATGTACATATGTATTTACTTTCTGATCGGCGTTCTTCCTCTATCTCCTTCCCTGATCCACAAGTTTGCGCTTTCTACTTGCAATAAGTCTGCACACAGTGGTACACATACATATATGTATGCGTATGCATATGCATGTGAAAAATTAGACCACAAGCTACGCCCTCGCTCGCATACATGCTCGTTGCGTGCATGTGTATGTGTGCGGGTTTGTATATATACACATAGACAGCTCTTTATGACGCATGCTAGCCCACGCTAAGTCAACGTATATTTTGTGAAAATTAATTGTTTAATAACTTTTTTGTTATTTTTCAGGACTGTTCTATATCGATGCTTAAATGTTCCCCTTAAAATTACAAGTCTCTAGTGCTTATAGAAGCTGAGATATGAGAAGCGTCATAATGTTTTTGACGTATTGTGGGCGAACGGGGCGTGGCATCCAAAGTTTGAAATAAATTCGATTGAATTACGGTATATGGGAACCTACATACCAAATTTGGTGTCTCTAGCTCTTATAGTTTAGAAGTTCTTTGCGTTCAAACAGACAGACATTTGCACAAACTTAATATACCCTTTTTTACCCATTTTCAATGGGTACAGGGTATAATTAAACAAATAATATAAAAATTCGAAACTAAGTATTCCTTAATATAATGTAAAAAAAACTAGACAAATCTTGTAGTAAGATCTTCTTCTCTAGCTACATTGGTTTACAAATTTTGGTGTAAATTGCAGTTTGTTTCTGAAGAGTGTGACCAATTTTCTGTACGCCTAAATCACATACTTTTGAAACCTAACTGCAGTGATTATCCCAAGTGTTTTGGCAGTAATACCGTAAATTTGACAACCGTATCTGCAGAAGAAAGCTAAACAGGTTTTGTATAATTTATTATCCAACGATAGGTTTTTTTTTTATTGATTTTACTTTTAAGAGTCGATACTATACATGATACGTGCTTACCAAGAGTAAGTCGCCGATCCAAATGCACCCTCAAGTATCCATAACTACTCTGATGATCTAGTATTTGACCCTGCATGAATATCGGAGAAAAAAGGCTCACACGAATAGAGTATGTGACACTTGCACATTTACTAGCGTTGATTCCAATATTCTAATATTCAAAATTGTGTAAGTACTTATGCAGGGCATCACCAGCCTCAGTTTTTACCTAATATTTAAAATTTACTTTTTTAATTTAAACAAATTTCCAATTTTCAATAAATATTTTATCATATGTAACTTGCATATAAAGATAATTTAAAATAATTATTTAATAAATACAGGTGTTACACAATCGGATATTAAGAAATATAAGAAATTGTCCCTGGAACGTTGGTGGTACTACTCTTTATAGAGATCTAATACCGTGGAAGAACAAATTGGCAGACACCCGAGCGTAGCCTACTTCCAGCTAGACCTTTGAGGCGTCTTACACGACAAGGTTTTGGCAAAACAATTAGGCGTCATTATGGATACTCTTTATGTAATCCGTAGACTTGCTTTGAGGTTTAGCTTCTTTTTTCATTTTTTATCTTTGTCATGTTCAAGTAATTTTTCTTATAAATATAAATTAAATTTATAAATTAAATATATAAATTACGCAGGCGATTTTCTTTGCTATATTCGATTCTTGGAATAGTTTGGAGAATATTTTCCCAACGATGAGTGTCTGCTGAAAAGAGTGTGTACTGCTTTACAATAACTGGATTTGCATTCATGTAAAAAGCAAATGTAGTCATGGCTAAGTTCATTCACATATTCTGGTAACTGAAATGATTTTGCCATTAATTTACATATTACAGGATATTTTATTATTATACTGTAATATATCTTAATTTTGTTATAACTAACAATTTGAACTTTAAACTTGAATTGTGCAAAATGTTTCAAATGAAGCTTTCAACGTTTTCATTTGCTGTGCAATCAACACAAACAATTGAAAAGCTGCAAATTAACGAATAATTATGATAATTAAGCATTGAAATACACTTTACAGTTAGCACTCTGAGTTTTTGAGCGATCACGTACGATTGTGATTAAAGTGAGTTTAAGTAATTACGAAGCTTTATTCATTGACGTAATGTAATTGAAATGCGCATTTAATGCGCCAAGACTTATAGTTGCTCATAGTACAGAGTAAGTATACATAAAGTCTACATGTATATTATGGAGTATATATCTGTATATACATATATATATACTATATATATGTGTGTGTGTGTGTGTAAGTACTTACATATTGCACTTTGCCAGCAGTTCATTTTCACGCGCCACAAAGTTAGTCAAGTGGTTATCCTTGTTGTTGGCCATAGTTATATTCGCATATGCCAAAAGGCGATGAAACATATGAAATGCTTATAGCGACTATTTTGATACCCTGTAGCCGTAGTATTGTTTACAATAATATGCACTGTATATATGCAGGGTATATAGCTGGCCTATCATGTCTAAGAGGCAAACACTGACTTGGGCTTGGGGATAGCCAACCGGGCATAAAAATATTGAAATTCATACTTATAGTAAACTCAGCCTGCTGTCCGTTTTCATATATTAACTTAAAGTCAAAAATACACAAGGCACACACACACATATATATATATACACACATACACATGGCTTGTGGCAAGTTGAGATGAGTTGCCAGGGCAATGAAGTAGAAAGACAAAAAAACCTTTTAGGCAATGGCTTCTGTATATTCTCTCTACTATTTCTTTTCTCCTTCTTTTTTTTTTTCTTGATTCTACTTCTTTTGCTCCTGCTTCATTTTGTTTTTTTTTTTTTTGCTTCTCGGAGACTGTGAAATTTTATAAATTTGTTGGGTGTGCAGTTTTACCGGGCGTAAAGTTTTTAAGCGTGAAGCTGAAATGGCTCCACAGTAATCCACAGCCACATGGAGCTATGCTTGATTGCGTTGCTCTACCATACCGGGGGGACTACGAAGGTCGCCTGTCAGCTCGCCTGAGTGCGAGTAGTTTTTTTTTCATTTTTTTTTTTTGTTTTACACTTCCAAGGAAATATTTATTTTGCCTAGAAGTTTGTATATATATATGTATATATCTTCTTGATCTGCATCAGCATGCGAGCTGAACTCCACGCGTCTGCTTGTCTTTCTGTCGATCTGCCTATCGATCCGTCTAACGCTCGGGCTTATGTATTTCTATGTCTATCTATATCTTTCGCTCTGCCCGTCTTTCTGTCAGACTTTCCGTCTCTCTTACAGTCTCAACATTGAAAGAATGGGTCGAAATTGGAAAATAATATATAAGAAAATTTGTTTTTTAAGCTGACAAGTGTATAAAATCTTCGCTAACATTTTTTTTTTTTGGCTCTTTCAGTTTTTGGAAAAGAAGTTTTCATGCCTTTTGGTTGCAAAGCAAAACAAAAAAAAATATATATATATATTTGAGTTTTATGAGGCAAGTCAACTCGACAGCATATGCCAGAAACATAGACAGACAGACATACACACATATATATATATATATATATATATATATAGAGATATGTATATAAATATACAAACATATTAATATTTTTCTTTATATTGAAACTATTTTTCGATTTGACTTTGGTTCGCTGAGCCTTGAAGAAGCTGCTGCCAGTTAGTTTCCGGCAGCAGCAACAGCAGCAGTAACAGTAGAAGCAACATCACCTGGGTTGCCCATCATCCAAAGGGGTCATAGAATGAGCAAGATGAGTGTGAGTTGAGAGTTGGGGGTGTGAGTTGTGGTAAGGAAGGATTTGGCTGAGAGCAGCCTTAACCTAACTTTGTTTGCTTAGGCATAAAATTTTCAACTTATGGCCAAATGGTTGACTGGTCTAATCAAGACCCAAATTCTGTGGCATAATATCGTAGCAACAGCTTATCGGGGCATCACGACTGTTTAATATTTATGTGGCAAGCAACAAAAAAAAAATATATATATATATGTATATATATTTCTTTGCTTCTACATTTCGTTACGTTACAGTTCTCTTTCTCACTCTCTCTCTCTCTCTCTCTTTGGCTCCCCCCTCTCGGTGTCTGTAACATTTTTTTATTTGGCCATTTCTCTTAGCTTTTTTTCTTCTCTTTTTTTATTGTTGTTGTTGTTGTTGTTGTGCTGGCCATGCTTTTGATGCTGAAGTCTGAGCCAGAATTGCAATCAAAATAACTGCCACCAAACAAATTTGGCTCGTTCTGTTTGCTGCTTGTCGCACTTCTGTTGTTATGCTCTGTACAACAACTATCTCTCTCTCTTTCGCTCTTTTCCTCTCTCTGTACTCCCTCTGCTCTCTCTATTGTCAACATAACCATTTTGCACCTGTAATGCGAGACGTCAACAAAAGTTTTTTGCACAATTTTCTGTAACGCATTCTACATTCTCCCATTTTTTTTCATTCTTCTTCTATTTTTTTTTTTTTTTGTTGCAGCTTGTTTGCCACTTGCTTGTTACACTTTACACTTGAATTGTTGTTGTTGTTACTGATGTTGGTTTTGCCATTTTCTTGTGCGGCATGAAACATTTTTGATAATGTCATGACCGTGGGCTAAACAGGGCCAAGTTGTGCCGCATAAGCTGCACAATTGTTGCACTTGCACTTCGTTTCAACATCATCATCATCATGATGATGACAATGATGATAATGAAGATGATGATGATAGCAATTGAAGCTGTTGGTTGCTTGCTCGACATTGACATTGATATTGTAACAGTGAGATGATATTGATGCTGTTTACAGTTACACTTACAATTTACCGTTTAACACACTTACTGCACAATGAACAATGGTTGCCAAAGCCTGTCAAGTTCTTGAAGTCTTTTCTGTCTTTTCGTTCAGTCTGCACTTGCTGCTCCCGTTGCTCAATTGCAAGTCATAGAATAATATCAGTTAATTCTCGTTCTTCTCTCTTTTGTATTTTGACTACGACAACGTTTGACTCAATGTTTGCTAAGTAAATTTTTACTTTTTTTTATACATTGATAGCACTGCCAGTCAATAAATTTAGGTATATTTCTGTATGTTCTTCTGTCTTTTTGTCTGTCGGTCTATATGTCTATATATGTATGTCTATATATGTATGTCATAGTCTATATATGTCTATATATGTCTATATATGTCTATATATGTATGTCTGTATATGTATGTCTATATTTCTGTATGTCTATATGTCTATATTTCTGTATGCCTGCATGTCTGACTGTCGGTATGTCTGTCCATTTTTCTGTATGTCTATCTGTCCATCAGTTTCTTTAATTGTCTGCCTCTACGTCTGTTTGTTAGCCGATTACCAATGCGTATACGATAGTTCGCAAATATAATCGATAACATATAATGAGCAAGTAAGTCTAAGTCGTTGGATTCATTGCATTGAACACTGTCAATCATTTGTATAAATGGCAATTGAATGCATGTTCTTTCTTGTAGAGTAATAGATGAGAGTAATCGATAATAAGATGTAAGTAAATGTAAATTTGCCTATATTTCTATATGTTTAATTTTAGCAAGAATTTTGCATATCGAATTGCAAGTTGACTGAAAATGTTAAATAAACATTCAAATGATTTGTATTGATAATTTTGAATTGAAATGTCTTTGCAATTTGCTAAATTAAATGGAAATATCACTTAAAATCTTGTTACAATTTATAATTGTAATACAAAGCACACACACACACACAGACAGACACAGACAAACACTGAGAGGAAATCTTTTGGCAGCTGCATTTCATTTAATTTGCACTGTAATTCTTAAGATTAAATTGACTGATGTTTGGTTTTGTGGTCTCTTACTCTCACTAGTTTTCTCTCTCTCTCTCTCAATCTCTCTATCTCTATCTCTTTATTTTGCTCTCTTTGTCATACGTCTTCATGGCTGTCTTCATGTCTGTTGTCGTATTGCGCAATTGATTGAATTGCTTTGATAAATTATTTCCAAGGGTTTTGTGCTTAATAAATTAAAAATTCGTTTCGTTTCGTTTGGTTTCGGTTTCAGTTTCGGTTTCGGATTCGGTTTTTGTTAGAACTTGTCGTGAAAATAGTTTGATACATTTATTTTTATTTCTTGTTCTTTATATCCAATAGCCAGAGGATATAGAGAGTATATTATGACTTCAAAACTGCAGCAAATATATGTAACGCTTATATCAGCTTATATCAGCTTCCATAAGTGTTTCCAGAAATGTTTCGATGTCAATATTTTAGCACATTAAAAGTGTAGAATAATGTAAACTAAAAAACTGAAAAAATTTCTAAATCGCCACAATGAAATTTTCTTTTTTTTATATACCGGGTATCTTACAGTCGAGCACTCTCAATTGTTGCTGACTTATATGCTTTTTTTTGTTTGTTTGTTTGTTAAATAAACGAGTAACTCTCGTAAAGTAAAGATTTTGCAATGTACTCATGACAAAGATATAGCCAAAGTTCTTCTATGTGTATGTGTCTGTGTGTGTGTGTGTGTTTGCGTGTGTGTGTGTGTTTGCGTGTATTGGTCTGTCTCAATTTCTGTCTATCTCTTTTTCGCTTGCTTAGTCTGCATTTCAATGGTCTTTTCTAAATCAATTGCAAAGTCCCAAATCACAAGAAGATGTATAACATTCAAAGCAAAAACAAAAACGTCCAAAAAACATCCGAAAATGTCCGAAAATGTCCAAAACAGCCAAAACGGCCAAAGGCAGTCAAATTATATTGAAAATGACTTTTCGACACAAGTCTGCTATATGCTACTGATAAAGAGAGATAGACAAAGAGAGCGAGAGAGCTGGATAGAAGGCGTGTCTCTAGTGGGAGTTGTCCAGTTTAACAGGGACTGCTTGGAGATGGCTTTAACGACAACAAGGCAACAGCAACAACAACAGCAACATATCCTTAGCATGCATATGTGGCACTGCCACTGCCACTGCCACTGTGAACTGACATTGCCGCTACATTTACTTACGACCGATGTCGATACGACTAAGTATAGCTGTCGGGCTATGATGTTCTCACACTGCTGCAACACTGGGGCAAACTCTAGCATGTCTAGGGGGGAAGAGTAGCAAGGGGCAATGTTAGACTCTTTGCTACTTTAGCCTTTACAATCTAAACGTTAATGGTCTGTCAATTATCGCCACCCAGTGAATGTAACGATAAGATATGGCCCCCTAGGCAAAAGAACATATACATACACACACACACATACATATGCATAAGGAAGATGGGGCAATGCGATGTCTGCCGAACACTTTAGTACATCATTTAGTTGGAATTAGTTATGGACATACATCGCACTGTTCGCAATGCCCCCGACTACTACCTCTCATACATTCTAACACTCTTATTCCCTCTCTCCCTCCATCTCTCTGTCTCTCTCTCTCTCTCTTTCACTCTGTGTGCAAACTTGTTCTTCTTCTTTGGCAAATTTCTTGGAATTCAATGCTTATAAGTGAGTGCCGCCGCTGTGCGCCGTCAGGCAGTTGTCAGCGGGGTCAGGGTGTCCAAGTAGAAGCGTCTGTCATTGGACTCTTTTTCGGTCAGGGGTCAGAGCCGACTCGTTGCCCTTTTTACATTCGTATTTATGAGCAATGGCAATGGAAACAGCAACAGCAATGGCAATCGCAATGTAGTATGGAGCATATAGCACAGCATTAAGATGACGATGACGACAACGATGGCGGCGGCCTGGACGCCGTTAGGGACACCATAAAATGGCGCTAGATGTTGCCCATTGACTGAGTGAGAGACAAATACAGATAGAGAATGAGACAGAGACTGAGACTGAGAGTGAGACTGTGACTGAGCCTGAGACTGAGACGGAGATAGACACTAAGATAGAGACAGAGACTGAGAAAATGAGAGAAAAAGCTACGCAGACTACACTGTAACAAAAATAAAGTAATTGTACTTACTTACCATAGGCTATCTGTGCGTGCGTAAAGCCTTCCATAAATCATACGGAATTAATAGCTATGGCAATATAATGATAATGATCGTATCCCTTGGTTACTTCAATAAACTGGGTCAAAGTCAATGCAATCCTATTAGTCAATAATTTATACAACTTTTTCTCTTCTCCTTCTTCTTCTTCTTGTATTCTTATTCTTTTTGAAATTGATTTAAAAAAATAAAAATAAAAAGAAAAGACATAAATAAATGTTAATTTGAAATCAAGCGACTTTTATGTATAGTTTATTGTCGCAGACTTGTCCAAGATTTGCTCACAGTGCACGTAAACACTTCATATAGAAAAAAGAAAAGAGTCGTCGTCCACATCCCACCATACTCCTCGACACTAATACTTATGGTATTCATACTCGTACTCATACTTGTATTCGCACTCGCACTTATATTCGAATTCGTATTCGTATTCGTATTCGTATTTTTGTATTCTTTGTCGCTTCCCTTCTTTTTTTTTTTGGACATTCCAGAGGCGGATGCTGAGTGTCCATTAGAGTTAGACGATAGAGCGTGAGGCTTATGGAAGTTTACGAACATTGTTGGACGTGAAGTAGGGGGGGGATGTGAAGTGTAGTGGGCGAGTATTGGTTAAGAAATAAAGCGGATGGAGGTGCACAACAAAAACTACTCTGCATTTATCTATTTAGACGCTTTTAGTTACGTTTTGGTTTGTTTTTCTTGTATTTATTTAGTTCTTTTTTTTGGAGGGAGGAAGTTGGAACCATCTTGAATTGATTTCGAAGTAGTGTATGGGTGTGGTAGTGGCATATGGCGTATGGTGAGGTAATAAAGAGCCTTGGCCTTTACATACACAATCGCCCTTTTGTGAGTAACTCGAAAGCATCTCGAATCTCGCAGCTAACAGCTCGCAGTAGCTCGGCATCGCGCATCTCGCATCTCACATTGCTTTCGTTATTTCCGCAATGTTTCCCATTGTTGTTCTTGTTTGTCTTGTGTAAGTATTTTTATTTCTTTTCATGCTTATTGGAATTTTATTATCAGCTCATATAAATGCAATAAAATGTTGATATATGAATCATGTGTGTGTGTGTGCGTATGCATGTGTGTGTGTGTCTGCTGTGTTGTGTACTGCAAAAATGAATGAAAGAAAATTCGGTCATGCACTGCCAATCGACGCCCAAGTTGTCCGAATCTCATACTTGATGGCCAAAAATACAAGTATAAAGACGGAGAAGACAGAAAGCCAAAAACAAAAAAAGAAAAGATACATAGAGGGAATGAAGCTGACAATGAGAGCAAGTGGTAAAAAGTAAGGGACAGCAAAGAGTAAGAGTTAGACAGCAGCAGTCTCTTTCATTTTGCCTACAGTCTTTTCGAATGTTTCTTTCCATCTTTTGTTTTACTTAGTTCATATCAAGAAAAACTTTTCTTTTCTGTACTTTTTTTTTTTTTTTTTTTTTTTGTGCATCCGAAGTAAGTCGTTAATGGATTTGCATTTGCAGAGTTAGAGCTATAACATCTAGTTAAAGCTAGAGATATTTCGGCTTGAAGCTTTAAGATTATTGCTGAAAATGAAAAGCTTAGTGATGAATGCAAAATATATAATATTTTATTATACTACAATATTATATATATATATATTGCATATATAGCATTCGCATTTGTATATGAAATAAAAAGACGCAAAAGAAATGTTTGTTTGAAATATTTTCATTTTGTGTTTTTATTTGATGTTTATTTTCCATTCACTTTGTGCCATTATCAATTATCCAACTCTATTCTCATTCATTTCTTTCTTTTTTTATGTTTTATTTTCTATTTCATTTTTTTTTATATATTTCATATTCATATTTTGCTATCGATATTATTTTATTTAATTTTTTTTTTTTTTATATGTTTATTAATGCTATTGTAATTAATTATATTTTGCATTAAGTCGAAATAGTTTTGCTTTTCTATTTTAATTTATGTTTTTTGATTTGGGCTTGCATCCCATATTTGCTTATGAATGTATATAGTTATATATTTATTTCATGATGTTAATTCATATAGTTTCATTTAATTCTATTAAAAAAAAACCAACATGATCATTGTTTTAAAATAGTTTCAGTTTTTGTTTTTTTTTTTTTTTTTGTTTTTTGATTTTTGTGAACATTTTACACAAATTTATTATTTATGCTTATATTTATTCATACAATACATACATGTATTTTGTGCTAAATATTCTTGTTTTCTTTTATTTATTTATTTTTAATTTAGTATTTGTTTTAGCCTCTGTCTGTTATTAGAATTGAAATACTTAATGCAAAGGGATCTTAAGAAAATGAATTAATTATATATGAACATATTTCTTTTAATTTTATGTGTTATTTTTCCCAGTTTTCCTTTATTTTTTTTTTTTTTTTATTTTTTATTTTGTATAATTAGAAAACAAATTTAACAATCTATAAATTGTACAATTGATTAATTTAATGTTTAATGTCAAATTGAAACAAACCTATTTAGAACCTAGAATCTAAAACTCAACAACACTCGTACATACACACACACATATATATATATATATATATATATATATATATATATATAGTATATTAGTATATATACTTATTTATAATATATTAAAATTGTTTTTTTTTTTGTTTTTATTTAATCAACGCATTTTCATTTATTTTTATTTTGTATTTTTATTTTCTTTTCTTTTTATTTTATGTTTCTCTAAATAAATGAAACATTCATAGCTTTTCTTTTGTTTTTTAGTTCTCTTTCATTTACATTTCTGCCTTTCATTCCGAAATTTTTATAACTAATAAGCGTTTCTTTGGAAGAACTTAACTAAAGCATTTATTTTTTTTTTTAATGCTTTTGGTTTTTATTTGTATTTTGTAATTTAATGATACTTTCAAGTCTCGTACGTTCAATATTGCACGAATTCTTATATAACTAGGAGCCTAACACACCTAACGCACCTATGTATATATAAGAATTTCAATTATTTTCTTACAATTCATATACGCTATGATTTACATAAAAAAAAAAAAAAATTAAATATAATAATAGAGAATTTTTTCTATCGATTTTGTTTTCTTTTTTTCTTCTTTTTTTGTTTTTTTAATTTTTTACGTTTAGGAAAGTATAAAAATTTATTGAGCTTTTTCCTACCGGAAAACGTCTTTAACGTATTACTCAAGCACAAAGTAATACTCTCATTTTTTTTTTGTTTTAACTGCAGTAATATATTTTGATATTTTCTTGAAATATTGTTTTATTTATTTATTTTTTAGCATTAATTTTATATTATTTGTCACATAGATAGAAACAATGGAGAGGACGGTTATTGAAATCAGGGACCAAAATAAAATGATGTGACTGTGATTGTGATTGTGATTGTGTCTGCTTCTGCATATGTGTGTGTGTGTGTGTGTGTGTGTGTGTGTGTGTGTGTGTGTTTATGAATAGAATGATAATGATGCCAATTCAAATTCGTTTCCTTCGTTTTTGATTTATTTCTTTGGTTGTGAGCAAAGGGGCATACTCCAAGCAGTTCGAAAATGAAGGCTCAACGCTTGCAATAATAATAATAATAAAAAAAATGCTACTCGTAAATTCCTTAAGTATTTTCTCATTGCTAACTGTTTTTGTCATGCGTGTGCGTGTGTTTTTATATATAGTTCAATTTGTATAGTGTTATGTTGTATTTTATATGTATATATTTTTCCTGTTTCTGTACCAGATCCAGCCAGTTCTTTATAGCACTTCAATTTAAGCGAATTCAAGACGGCATCATTTGTTGAATAGAATCGAATTTCGGTCCACGTTTCAAATCGAATTGTTGTCTTTATGCGATATACATATACGTAATATGTGTATTCACTATATATCGATATCGACATCGATACAACTATCGTACATTTAGTTATCGTATTATTGTAATTATATTAATTATTATTATTATTTCTTTAATTATTTATTTTCGGTAGTTTCGTGCAACTGTTGCTTAACTTCTATTAATTTGTAAGCTTACGACGCTTTAGATACCCTGATGTACCCTTATAAATGTAGTTCCGTTATTAGCATTAACCTCTGCCGTACCAGAACAAGATTTCGTAGTACGTCGTGATGTGTGTTGTGTGTCTACTTAATTTTGTAAAAGCTTCAGTTTCAGTTTCAATTTTTTTTTTTTTGGAATTTATATTTATTTTTTTTTTTAGTGCATGTCCTAGCATGGTATTCTTTTTATTATTATTAAAACGAAAAAAAAAAAATACTATTTTAGTATTTATAACTTGTATTATGCACTCGGTGCGGCTTATTTATATTTATATATATTTTTTTTTTCATCGTTATATCTAACATATCGATAATTTGATGAAGACTTAGAGTAGTTTTAAATGCGCTTACATTTTATTATAACATCAACGTCTTTTATTTATTATATTAATTTTTTTTTATGTACATTTATTCACATACATATACTCGTATTAAATATTTTGTATTTTTATTTTAGTATTTTTTTATTTATTATTTTTTTTTTATTGATGTTTATTTTGTTTTGTTTTTCTTGCTAACTTCTTTAAGAATTCATTTAAATTGTATGTGTGTGTGTGCTTCAAGCAGTTGAGTCAAATTCAGCGCCAATCAATTTAGTATATACTAAATATTTGTATATAATATTTTTTTGGTATTTTGTGGGGCTCATTTCAATTTCAGTGTATGTGTTTGTGTTTGTGTCTGTATATATATGTGTGTGTGTGTGTGTGTGCGTTTGCCAGAGTTTAATTAAACTAATGTACTAACTGTTGTCAAGTAGCTAAGTTATCGATATTTATCGATAATATTATCGATTTATAAATAAAATTTATAAAATAATTTGCATAGAAACGTAATTGAAAAAAAAATTGAATAAATTGAACTAATGCTTAACTTGGCTACTTGAACTATCAGTTTATCGATAAACGATTAACGTCAATTAATCATTCGTTTGGCAACTCGATGAATACGTAATATATATGTCTGTGTGTGTGTTTGTGTTTAGGGGCGCTGTCTTTGAGTCTCTGCTTGTCGACTAATTCTACATAATATGCGTACTGAGTATATCGATATATGTTCCTATGTCTGTATGTATGTATGTATGTATGGTATGTATGGACGCAGCTTAACGACCATACGGAGGGTTAAATGTTATCGATAGAATGTGCACCATCGGTTAACATTACAACTACTCATTAAATTGCTTAACTACACATAATGAATGCAGTAATTTGGTATCAAATATTATCGATTATTCATAATTATTACTATATATATTATGCAAACATTTTGGATGTTGATTTTCCAAAAAGTTTTTTATAGATTTTTTTTTTTTTTGTAGGATATGCTATGCCATTGTTTTAGTGTTTATTTTTGTTTATTACTTTATCAAAAGACGTAGACTAAGTTTATTTATTGGTTTGTTTTGTTTCTTATCGTGGGGGCAGTTCAGTGTATATATGCTACGGAGGGTGGGGGGAATAAAGGACAAGGATGTTGGGGATGTTGGGAGTGTGGATACCACAATAGCTTACGTAAAAACTCAATGTGTGATATGTGAATTAAGTTAAATACGTTAAATACTTAAAAAAATCTCATTTATATGATTTATCATAGATCGGGAAAGCGAAGTTTTAATGCTTATTAACTAACTAAATCATCATGTCACATTATTCACATTGAAACAGAAATTATGTGAAATTTTCATATATTATATTTTGTTTTTATTTATACTAATGAAAAAAATTAACTGTTTTTTTTTTTTATTTTTATTTTTAGCTTACTTCTGTTAAATATTAGCTAAATGTTTAAAAAAATTGTTGTTGCCTAACCTACAAAATTTATTATAATATATCAATAAAAATTAAAAACAATAGTAATAATAATAATAATAATAATTTTCAACATATTTGAATTTATACGTTAGAATAAAGTAAATATACATTTATATATAATAATTATATATAATAGTTATAATTATGGTTAGATTAAATCTTAGTTAGCTATTTACAGAGCTCACTATATGTTATATATATATACACATACACTCACACACACACACATACACAGAGAGATCGTAACGTACATACATACACACATATATATGCTATATAGTTAATATCTATATATCGATATATATATCGATATACATATATGATTATATTTTATGTCTAAAGGTTTGATTCGCTCATTTGAGACTAAAACCAACAATCTTATGAGTCTAATTGAGTTTCGAGCTTTAAGTTCATTTTAATTTTTATTATTTTTTGTTTTTTGTTTTTTTTTTCATTTTGGCACAGTTTCAGTATCGACTATCGATAGTCGTACCTAACGGTATATTAAGAACTTACAATTTGATTAGCAGCTTGTTAAATGCTCTTCTATTTTTATATGTACTTTTTCTTGCTATTGTTATCATCTTCATCTTCATCATCATCATAATTATTGTTGTTATTGTAGTTGTTGTTGTTTTTGTTGTTGTTGTTGTTGTAGTTGTTGCTGTTACGAGTAATCACCCCATATGCATAATCTTCTTGAATGCCTTACGAAACTCAGGATTGAATATCGTATAGATAACGGGATTGACAAAACTATTGATATAGCCCAGCCAAGTGGTAAGCATAAAGGCCGTCAAGCCCGGCCGGCAGTCTTTATCAAATTTGGCGCACATGGCATCCATAATGTTGCACGTGAAGAATGGCAGCCAGCAGAAGAGGAAAACTCCTTTACAATTTTGTAAGTAGTAGCAGCAGCAGCAGCACCAAATGATGACAAAATATGATGACGATAAAATATTTTTAAGTGAATTCATTTCAACTAATAATTACCAAATCTTTCTTTATCTCTCTCACTCACTCACTTTCTCTCTCTCTCTCTCTCTAGTTCTCGAAGTAAGTTTGTGTGTGTTAACTACTCGACTTACCTAAAACGATGGCCAATGTCTTAGTGGCCTTGCGTTCCTTTTTCGCTGATGATTTTTCACGTTTCTTTTTCGAGGCCTTGTGCACTTTATATATCGTGAATCTACACTCAGCCGCAGCACCAGCACCAGCACCAGCACCAACACCAGACCCATTTCCAGTTCCAGTTGCAGTCCCAGCCACATACGACGAAGTGCACGCGATACCCAATGCCAACAGCAGCAGCAGCAGCAGCAACAAGCAGGAGAAATAGCAGCAGCAACGGTCGTTGCAGGATAATAAGCCATTGTAAATTGCATTCCATGTTGCATGCAGCATTTTACAGACACAAACCGCAACAACAACGCAATACAAGAAAAAAGAGAATTGGGAAAAAAGAAGAAAGAAGAGCAACAACACAAATTCATGTATGAGTTCGAGGTTAAGGTAAGAGTTTGTTATGTTAGTGGATGTCGACGTTGAGCTATTGCCACAACACGTACAACTACTATTAGCTCCCAGCTGTTGACCTTAGCCTTAAAGGTTCAGGCTAATAACTAACTGAGTAACAAGCATTTCTTTTTTATACCCGGTACGCATAATGTAATGCGGGTATAGCATCACTTAGATTAATCCAAGTTGTAATTTTATTTTATTTTATAAATTTAATTTAAGTTACTTTAAAGTACAATTAAATTAAGGTAAAAAATAAAAATGAAAAAAATATTAAAAAAAAAATAAATTAATATTAAATATTCATAATCTGTCTGTCACCTCACCTCGGATCTCTCAGAGAATATTAGAGTTACGGACTTTAAATTTATTGTAATGTACCGGGTATCTTAAAGTCCAGCACACTCTACTATATCATTCTTACTTCGTATATTACTAAGTACTTGCCATTGAGTACTCAGAGTACACAGAGTATACAGAGTACGCAGTACTCATTACTCAGTAAACTCACCTTGACGCCTGCGAGTTTTTCTTATCCTTGCGCGAGGACGTTTTCGATGTGGTCGATAGCGTTGAGTCGTTGCGTGCCAAAGTCATGGCCTCCTGCACTCCATACCGTACAAAGGACAATGGCTTCATGGGGACGCTTGTGCTGCAAAGGCGCCACACGTAGCCAATGTTAATGCAACAAAACAGCAAAGATGAAGAAGAAGAAGCAGAAGGCGAAAACAAGTGGTTAGCGTATATGTTGAATACAATTAGTGTAACACAAATGCTCAAAAGTCTTAAATTTAAGTTAATGGATTCGACTATAAAATATCCGAACTGACAACAGCAATAACACAGATGAAGATTTCTATGCTTGCAAGTGTTGCTTTAGACTATGAAATTATTATCATACTAATATACCCGCAAAGTCTTATATATGCTGGGTATAAGTGCCCAATGAAAATTGGAATAATCTGTGCAGTAATAGCATAACTTACCTGAGTGCTGGGTCGCCACGCTTGGGCGAATCCTCGGCTGTATTGCGTCGACTGCTCACACTCGAGCGGTGCAATGTGGCGCCGCTGGGCACCGGACTATCCGGCGGCGTTGTACTGCTAACGGCGGCGCCAACGCTCACTCCTGCAAGGACATCGTCAACGTTTGATGCTGCATAACCAGAATCATGATTACCATTCGGATCGGCAACAACCAACTGCGGCTGTGTGGTGATCTGTGCCACAACGCTGCTGTCACGAGAAGAGTTGATGGCATGATGGGATGTCGGGACGACAGGACGGCAGGGCAACACACAGGACGGCAGAGCGACAGGATAACGATAGGCGATGGCCATGACGCACACAATCACACAACGGCAACGACGAAACATGTTGATGATGATGGCATCCAAACGCAATCCGGGAATGCCAATCAATCAATGTGCAGGCAGCAGTAGCAGCAGGCAGCATCAGCATCAGCATCAGTAGGCGGCAGGCAGACAGCAGAAGCAGTAGCAGCAGCAGCATGATGTGGAAATGGCATGTGGCATGTGGCAAGTGACAATTTTGCAGGAGATTCGCAAGGCAAAATGCAAGAGAAAACAAGGCGCAACGTCAATTAAAAACAAGGCAAAAATTGAGTTTTAATTAAGTGACGCATTAATTGAATTATTGAGATTTATTTTTCTCCGCCTGACAGAGAACTTATCCTTCATCTCCATCCCACTCGCCGCACTTTTCACTACACCATAAACCTGCGCCAAAGACCCGAGTTAAGTGGACTTTGAGCGTCAGGCGTTCGTAGTGCGACAAGAGTTTCTTCTTTTTTTTTTATCATTTATTCATTTTTTTTTTTTTTTTTTTTTTGTTTTTTTCTTTTGCTTGTCCCAATTTTATACGCTTGCCCTTTTCGTAAAGTGAAATAAGTGAAAGAAAAAAAAAAGATGAAAAAAAGAAAGATATAAAAGTTTTCAATATTGTCAGTTGGGTTGACCGCTCAGGCCTCAGTCGGCGTCGCAGTCTCACTTTCAGATTCTGTCGCCGTCGCCGTTGCCGTCGCAGTCGCAGTTTCAGTCTCTCTGTCACAGTTTCTGTGCTGAGCTCTGCCTACAGCAAATACCAGCACATTGGGCTGCCATTGATTGCCCTTTGCACTTTACCCGCCTCTATATGTATCTTTATTGCTCTTTCCCGCTCTTTTTCTCTCTAGAGTCTTGGTCCATTCAGGCATCAATAATGGTTTCATTTCATGTCCTTATTGAATTAAGTTGCCCATCAGTTCGCTAATTGACTGCGCTTAACTTTCCTGTTGTGTTGTGGCCAGCAGCAGCAGCAACAGCAGCAGCAACAGCAGCAGAAGCAGCAGCAGCAATGGCAGCAGCAAACACCACCTTATCGACAACCCAATGACTAAAGGTCCTTCAACTTTAGCTTGAGCTTAAGCTTCAGGACCAAGGGCCAAAACAGAGCACTAACTACACTTCAAGTTTTACTCGATTGAACTACTCAAAGTGGATCAATTCGAGAGGATTTCCTTGATTTCCAATTTCCCATAACTAAAACAACACGTAAACAAAAAACCAATAGGAAATTTGCTCGATAACGAAAATTTAATACTCTTCGAACTTGTAAATAAAATAAAAATAACATTCAAAATATATAAATAAATAAATAAAAAAATAAAAACTTAAATTAATTGCTCTTTTAATAATATCCCATAATAAAAAAAAAATATCATATATATCCTTTAATAATAGTTGTTTGAATTTGACTAAATTTAACAAATTTTTAGTGAGTTATAATCGGAATGCTTCCAAGTTTTTTATTCTTTTGATGTACCGTTCATGTAAAAGCTATATATTATTGTTATCTGGCGATCCTGCTGGTTCTGTCTATACCAATACCAATTAAATAACTAAGCCTTTATTAAAAAGTTAAATCACACAGAGAGCGCGAATTCGATATGTCTACGTACTTCTCATACTTATGTACTCCTGAACAAAATTGATATATATTTGTAGGGTTATCAACACAGAAAGCAAATTATTCTACGTATCATCATATCATAGTGTTAACTGTATTTGTCAAATCTATCGACTGTTTATCGACTACTTGTCAAATTGCATCGATTGGTTGGAAAATGAACTTGTTCAAGGAGTAGTAGTAGGCTATTTTATTTTTGGGTCTATGTTGTCTAGGACGTAGAATTTAGTTAATCTCTGAACTACACGTAAAGCATAACATAGCTTAGCATCAAATCAAAAAAATATATTCAACAAAAAACAAACAATCAACAAAAAACGTTTGCTTAGTAAACAATATACAGAAAAACATTTTCTACATATATATTTTTTTAAATAACGTTTTTTTTTTTTGTGTGAACAAAATGAACAAAAAACAAACAAATGATTATTTATCATGCAGTCGCGATTCATTCGCCAGCTCCTGTAAGTCTTACAATGAATCATTCAATGCATATAAAATACATTCTCTCTCTTCCACTTTGTGTCTCTTTCTCTCTTTCTTCTTGCACTAGGTAAAGTTTATGAGGCAATTACATCATCATCCTCATCGGCATATAATACTACACAAGCAAGAGTTGGCTCTACCAGACGCACAGTTCGCGATATCAATGAGCAAATAAATGTATTACGTAATGAGAATTTTAATTTAAAATTACGTTTGCATTTCAAGGATGAAGATGAACGATTTAAATATCGCGTTGAGAAAGCATCGTATAAAGAGTTAAACGAATCGAAGAATATTATTTCCTCATTGCGTCTTGCACTTAAGGAGAAAACAGATCAATTGAAGAAAGTTGCCATGTCATTAACTGAACATGAGGAAATGCAAAGGAATTTTGAAGTTGAGAGTCAAGCTAAAATTGATAAACTTCAGGCCTATGTAAATGAATTGGAATCGAGAGCAATGCGTAAAGATCAATACAAATTATCGACAATGGAGAAAGAAGAATTGCAACGCACTCGCATGCAGATCAATATATTAAGGACTGAATTGGAAGAAAGCAAAGATTCATTATATTCTTGCGAGTGTAAAATACGTGAACTTGCCATTAGTAATTCGGAATTAATTGAACTACTGCAGAAACATTCACAATATAATTGTCTTGCCAAGGCGAGTATTTATTTATTATATACATAAATATTATATATGATATATAATAATATTTCCATTAATTATTGATTTTTCATAGGAATTACTTGATACACAACGGGTAGAACTTGAGAAAGCTACTCAAAAAAATGAAGAATATTTGATGACTTTACAAACAGTGAGACCAGACTTGAAGCTCCAAGATTCACTGATATTAGAATCGAGAAGATCATTAAAAAAACTATCGGTATTATCGGCATATCATTAAATTAAATGGTAAATTTCATTTTATTTAATGATAATTCTTCAATTTTATAGATGAGTCTGGCACGTAGAGAATGTGATATAGAAGAACGAATGAAACACTATGATAATATTGTGAATACCTTGGCATATGAGTTAGAGTTATCAAGAAGAGAGAATAAGAAGTATCAAATAGAAATAAATAAACTAAAGCGTCGTAAACATATGTTTAGTACCGCCCATTTATGCTGTGGTTCAAATACAACAAGTATTCTGATAGATTCATTACTATCATCGTTAGGTTCGTATGGCGGATTGCAAAACTCTTCTGGTTTGAGCTCGAATCATTCTTCGCATTCTACAACAACATCTTCTCTTGAGGTAAACTCTATATTAATACCGATATTATTTTCATATATTTTACTATCTATTTCTCTCTCTCTCTCTCTCTCTTTTCTCTTTCTCTTTCTCTCACAATCTCAATACAAATCTTATTGTGTATATGCTCTGTGCCATGTGTAGAGATGTACTTGCAAATATAATAGACGTGAGGTAAGTGAAATTATAATATGCAAATGTATTCTATAACCTAAACTTTATCATTTTATCTCTCTCACTTATTCGATTTGGCTCTCTGCTATATATAATTAATAGACGGATGCTCGCAATTGTCCTGAGGTAAATGACATTATAATTTAAATAATATTTTTATATCTTGTATTCTTTGAAAATTTATAAATATGAAAATAGATTTCTTTATATATTTTTTTTTTCTTTTTCTTATACACAAACAATAGATATGCTGTCGCAATCAACAACACCCCGAGGTAAACTATATTGAATATATATATATATATATATATATATATATATATATGTATATATGCATTGATCAAATTAAATTATCTCTAGGAAACATATGGACGTAAATACAAGACCAGCGACAGCCGCATTTCATACAAATGATTAGAATTATCACAGAGCAAAATTTATATTTGTTCAAGTTATGAGTTCGATACGAATTAACAGAATCTCATGGTCCCAAAGAAAAGAAGAAGGAACGAAAAGTGATAAGTAATTAACATACATAGGAAAACTCAATCAACAATGTTCTTTATACGAATGTTGTTTTGTTTTTATAATGATGCGTAAAATGTTATTGAGATCTTATGAAAATTTGTACATCTTGTATATTATATTTCTACTTGTCATGAAATTCTGTTGTAATCGTGATGAAAAACAAAAAGCAAAAAAAAACAAAACAAACAAAAAAAAAAAACAAAAACAAAAAAAAAAACAAAATAAAAAAAAAACAAAAATAAAAAAAAAACAGAAAAAGACAAAAAAAAAATTAAAATTAAATTAAAAAAAAAACACACTTAAACAAAATTTATTTTTTTTTTTAATTCTATAATGGGGCAAAAGTCAAGTCTTAAATAACAGTATCAACAAAAGTAACAAAAATGCAAAAGTTATCTTCGTGCAGCTCGTAGCTACTCTGAGAGAATTTCAAAAAATTATTAAAAGAGACGTAATACATAATATTTAAGTTTCCTCAAATTAAGTAAAATTAAAGAAATTTCAACATTTTAATAAATATTTTATAATGTAAATTAATTATAAATATCATTTAAAATAATTAATAAATATTAAAAGACAAAAAAAAAAAAAAATACAATTTGTGTTTCATTTAAGGTAAGGAATTTGTATATCCATTACGGCTAGCAAATAGCCGAAAGTTAATAGATTTTCTGTATGAAATACCAGGCGAACAGCATTTTGCAGCACTTATTGATTTGTATAGAAAAAATAACATGATGCAGACTGATCTATGCTGCTTGCTGTTAATTTCGTTCGCCTGATATTGCTGACTGCAAATCCATTGAAATCATTTGCATTTTTATTATTTTATTTTTTCCGTCTTAGTCGTAGCGGAATTTCAAATTATATTGATTTCTCACCCAATAGCTTGCTGCCAATTTCTGTTCGCCTATTAAATTAAAGAAATCGTCTCCCTCAATGTTGCTCTCTTTAAGTCTGTTTCCATTGAATGATTCAGAGAATCAATGTTCATATTTTTATTTATTTTATGAGAGCGATGGGCTTGCAATACTAAATACTAAATAAATTTAACATAAACATTTCGCTGATAAAGGAAGAACCGCAGCTCGGCTTAGGCTCTACGGCCTTACGGTTATCTCCAAAATTTTTGAAATTCCTAAAGTCTTTAAACTCCAATTAAATAAATTATTTAGCAAAAGTATGTCTACCAAGTTTCATTGAAATAGTTTTTAGCTGAGTGATAACATAGACGGACATGTATATTTGTATCCTGCTGTCAATGATAATTAAAAGTATATATGTATGTACACTGTGTTCCTTCTGCCACGATTCTTTAAGGACGTTACAAACTCCTCCTGCCCAAAATTACTATATACTCTACAAGAATAAATAAAATAAAAGGTTTAATGTTTTCAATTTTTATTTATTATCTTTAGCAAGCTTTGGGAAATAGTTCAAATGTGTTTTCCTAAGCAACAAACAAGTAAATATTCAGTGTAGATTGCTGTTAGAGCATGTACTATTTATATATTATTCGAATTTTCTAAGCTGTATATATTTTTCATTTTCTTAATATTTTTAAATTTAACAAAATCTTAAACAGATTCAAGCAAGCGACGATCAATCAATATAAATATGAATACGGAAGCAGAACAAAAAGGTATTACTAGTATTATTTTTTATTTTTCAGATGAAAAAAAAATCTACAAATTTTCGAATATTTTTGGAAATAAATAAATTTCTCATTTTTGTATCGACAATTCAAAAAATAATAGTTTTTTAAGTCCAATTTGCATAAGGATATTCTATTTTTATAATTTTTGTGAACCACAAGGACTAATAAATCAAAATTTAATAGTCATCCTGTGAAACATATAAATAGAAAAACTTTTTTTGACACATAATGAAAAATCAATTGCGAGTTTCATCGAAAACATCTACGCATTCACCTATCACATCCAAAAATGCCAATTTATCGTCATCCATTGTTCTTTGTACAGCTCGTGAACTTGAGGATGAAGTACAAGCGCTACGCAGTGAAATATTCAATATGAAGTTACGCTTAGCATGTCATCGTAACACTGAGAAGGCTCTTAAAGCAAGTACTCCTGATGCACTACTGGCGAATGAATTGGAAGAAGCTAAACAATTAATAGTTTCAATGCGCGATACACTTGATGAAAAGAATACAATGTTGAGGGATGCGGCAATTGCTATCGAAGAGCGTGAACAGGCCCATCAGAATTATGTTTTGGAAACTCAAGAGAAAATAGCTAAACTGAAAGGTTACATAACAGTGCTAGAGGTAAATCAATGGGACAATCTATGATCTAAACAATAGTATAACTGATGGTATGACATAAGATTATAATAATTTTAGATAGACATAAGACTCTAGACTATATTCCGTGTATCTAATAATCGAAAAATGTATTGATATAGTTTATGACCTTAAACATTGGAACAGAACAAACAAATTGACTTTAGTTAACATGAATAGCGTTGATTAGGTGTATGGGATATTCTATAGTCCATCAATTTTGCATTTATTATAATCTATATGTCGCACATTATACTTTCTCTTTTTAATATCAGATGAGCTTCATTAAACATCTGAAGAAGGGAGAACCTCCAAAGGATATAGCAATATCAGATTGTTGCCCGTCTTCTTCGACATCCTCAACATCTTCTACGTCTCCAAAACGTCCATCTACTCCGATTCATACGCCTCAGAAAATTTCTGCTTCTCTGGCAATATCTGTGCCAGAAGATTCGAACGGTCCTGAATTATCTACACGAGAGGAGCCAAGGATTTCTTCTACTGCTCTTGCTGCTTCTATTGATGAGGAGCTAGTGCAGCATTTAGAAATTGCTCAACGTAAAATCAATGAAACGGAATTAAAGTTAAGAACTGCATCTTCTTCTTCTTCGTCTATAGATGACGATGTAGTGATGGATTTAGAAAGTGCACGACGTAAAATTAAAGAAACTGAATTAAAGCTAGAACAAAGTCTATCATTACCATGTGACTACAAAGAGAAGCCGATGATTGTTTCTGTTTCTCCATCGTCTATTGATGATGAGCTGGTGAATTTAGAAGCTGGACGACGTAGGCTCAAAGAAATAATTGGTGATTTCGAAGAAAGTACAAGGATGACTTCTGCTTCTTCTTCTTCTACTTCTTCGTCTTTAGATACGGAAGTACCGATGGATTTAGAAACTGTACAACGTAAAATTGAAGATACAGAATTAAAACTAGAGGAACATCAACATCTGTCACTGCATTTATCTGCTTCTACATCGTCTATTGATGAAGTGTTACTCGTGAATTTAGAAGCTGGACGACGTAAAATCAAAGAACTAGAATCAAAGCTAGATCAACAACTTGCATTACTTGGTGATTTCGAAGAGAATGCAAGGATGGTTTCTACTCCATCTTGTTCGTCTTCAGATACAGAAATAGTGATGGATTTAGAAACTGCACGACGTAAAATTGAAGAAACTGAATTAAAACTAGAGCAACGGCAGGAATTACTTGTGGCTTTCACAGAGAAAATCAAAAATCTTAAAGCAAAAAATATAAGATTAACAAAAGTTTTCGATGACTATTATGTGCATAGCATTGTTGTCGCTGTAAGTTTTGGATATATGTACAAATATTTCACACAAGTATTTTAATATATATACAATTTTTTTTATTAGAATTGCGTTGAAATTCAACAACAACAACTGAATAATTGCATATTGGAGAAGGAAGGATTTCAGGAAATATTGAATACCGTTGTGCCGGAATTGAGGCAACATAATAAATTCATACGGTCCGCGACAACAACAATGAATTCGATTATCGTAAGTTTTTGAATAAAATATTTTAATTAAAAATTTCTAAAAAAAAAAAAAAAAAAAAAAATAAAAATTAATTTCAATTTTTCAGGAATCTTCGCAGATAAAGGAGGAAATAAAGTTTGTTGCTAAGCTTAACGATTATAAAGATTCCATTGATTCTTTGAAATCAGAAGTTATATATTGTATGTTTCAAGTTAAAACACTTTCAAAACATCTTCAAAAAGAATCAAGCTCTGATAACAGTGTCTCAAATACATCAAGGGAAAATATTCCAGTGCAACAATTAAACACTGATCCACAACCATCGACAATGAATTCAAATTCAAATGAAGGAAACGTCTTAGAAACTATAGCATCTAATGACACACAACAGTCGGAAAAAGAATCTGAATCGACTATCCGACTTGGTGCATCGGACTGTTAACTTATAACTAAAATTCCAACAACAACAACAACAATAATACTAAACAAAAATAAACAACAATAATGACAATAAGAAAAATTAATTGTTCGGATCTGAAAACAATATGCAATACTATGCAGCTGCATCATTTGGACAAAATTCAATAATAATTTCATCAACTTTGGGTAAAGTCTATAATAATAATATAGCATCAATTGTAATACTTTCCATACACTATATACATGGTACACAAATGTTGTTCTATATCAAACCTGTTCATCGTATCGATCCGATGCTTACTTGTTTTATCTGTTCATCAGTTATTAAATAATGTGAAGAAAAAAAAAAGAAAACAAAAAACAAAACTACGTAGAAAAAATTAATAAAATTGTCAATTTTCACATTTCAAATTTCTATTCGGATGCATTTTTATTTATTTGTATTACTCCCTTCACAAGCTCTTTGAGCTTGCCAAGTATAAGAGTTCCCTCAATTGTATAGCTGCATTTCAATGGGATTCTAAGTGCACATTTTGGGATATACATTTTGATTGTAGCGCGTTTGAATTTAAATGAGGTAAAAACGAAATTGGCAAGAAGTTGCAATTACATTGACGATGGGAGCGATGGAAAATTGACAATATTCCCGAATGCATTTTGGCTGACACTCGAAATAGAAGTTTGCCCACTAAATGCATTTGCTGCAAAGCCAATTCGACCAATTTGTTGTGTCAGCAAATGTCCAAGTTTGGCTACTAGAGACTCGAGACACAAGGCACGAGCCATGAGACTTGAGATTCAACACTTGAGACTCGAGACTTGGCTGCTTATCTTTTACGTGTGGCACGTGGCAGCTCCTGCACCTGGCACCTGGCACATGTTTGGCCATTGAAAAACTGTTAGCTGTTAACTGGCTACATCAGCTGTCACTTGTGTATTCCGTGTACAACACGAAAAATTGCCAAGGCAATGAGAACATGGCAAAAAGAAATTGCGAATTTGTTTATATTTAAATCACGAAACTACAAGAAATTTAAATTTACCACAAGTTAAAAAATCAAAATGAAGTAAAATTTTAAAAACCAAAGAACACTATATATAAAATAAAAAAAATAAAAATAAAATAAAATAAAAAAATCTAAAAATAAAAAAAAAATTAAAATAAAATTAGAATTAGAATTAGAATAAAAATTAAAATAAATTAAAAATTAGAAAATAAAAATAATAATAATAATAATAATAATAATAAAAATGATAAAAATAAAAATAATAGTAAAAATTAGAATAAAATAAAATTAAAATTAATAATAAAAATAGAAATGTGTATAAAATTTAAATTAAACAATTAAAATAAAACTAAAAGTAGAATAAGTAACTGTGATAAATTGAATTTAATATAATTAAATATAATAAAATGAAATATAATGAAGTGAAACGTAATAAAAGAAAATATAATATAATTATGTAAAACGTAAAAAAATGTATGATAAAATAAATTATAATATTTTTCGCACATTTGATGCTTAAATAAATATTATCTTGCGAAATCCTTATCCTTGGCTTTAATTGAAATCGTTTTCTTTTTCTCCATTAATATTCAATTCAATTGCCTTTGCCTTTTCCTCAAGAGTTACGAGCATTTTTTTTTTTTTTTTGTGCTTTTAATTTTCTTTGATTCTCAGGCTGTGTTCCAGTTCCATTTCGACGTTGTTTTTTTTTTTTTGTACCGTTACTTTTTATGTACGTTTTTTCGTTTGGTTACCTTTCACACCTGCAATTTTATGGCTTGTTGGGCGTGGCCATGACGTGAGAACTGCTTTGCCCTGGCATCACAATCTTTCAAATCTCAAAATCTCAATTGGATGCCAGAGCAAAGAAGTCAGTCAGCAAAAAAAAAAAAAAAATCAAGAACACACACACACACAAGAAAGAGAGAAAAAGAAAGAAGAAAAAAAAAAGAAAAGAAGAAGAAGAAGAACGTTGAACACTGTGTTACTTACTTGCCAGTCTCTTCGACAACTGTGGCCAACATGAACTCAGTCGACTTATCGTTCACAATGACATGACAATCATCGATATCGGGCGAAATGGCATTTTCATCCTCTTCCTCATTGGAGCCACTTGCTGTATTGGTCGCCGGCTCATCGGGCATAATGCGGCTGGCATGCCGGCTGCTATCGAGTGCCGTCTCAGCCAATCGTCGTGTTTGTGCAATGTTCTCGATGACGCTGCCGCCCGTTAGCTCTGACAGATGCGGTTTTCGAGCAGCGCGTTGCTTACGTGCACGACTTCGCAGCGCCTGTATGTGTATATGTGTGTATGTGTGTGAGAGTAAGAGTAAAGAGTAAAGAATTGTAAGATTTCAATTGTATAAAAACTATAACTTGCAGTGTATAAAATATTCGATTTGATTTCATTTTGTCACTTTATTAAATCGTTTCAATGCTGTGCTGGCAAATTTCAAGCGTTTCACTCGTTGCACAGGTTGCACTGGTTGCACAGTCTAAGCTGACTAAGCTGCTACACAGACTATATGAAATATTACGTAGCTATAACGTTTTACCTATTGTGTTCTCTTTCCCCTTTTCCAAACTCGCTGTACTCTCTCTCTCTCTCTCTCATATCTGCATACTTTTTTTTTACTATTTTCTTTTGACTTTCTCTATCTCTGTCTGTCTGGTATCATAGCGTGACTGCAGCTAATGCGTGTAAACAAATCTGACTTTGTAATTTTAATGGGAAATTGTGCATAAATCAGCAGAGTGCAGCAGTAGCAGCAGCAGTAACAGCAGCATCTGAATGATGAACATTCCAACTGCATTTGAAGTAATCAATAAAATTGAAATCTAAATCCAAATCCATATCGAAATCCATATCGAAATCTGTTTTTGATTAGCTTTTACTTATCGTACAGTATTTTACTTACCTTGAAAATATTCCAATAGAGAAATACCATGATAATGCATGGTATATAGAAGCTGCTTAACGATGAGTATAATATAAAGTCGGCATTATAGAAGGCGCAAACATCGGGCTCACGATTTGGTGTATTATTTAAGCCCAATACTATCGGTGAACCAATTGCAGCCGATATTGCCCATACTAATAATATTGTAAGGCAAACGCGGCGACTATTTTTGTGCTTTGCATATTTTATTGGTTGTGTCACAGCGATATATCTGAAAGATATAATTATTATATATACTATGCTGCCTTTCCGACAGTGTGTGTGTGTGTGTGTGTGACTTACCTGTCTATTGAAATGGCAACTAAATTAAATATCGATGAAGTAGAACATATCACATCCATGGCTATATAGAAATCACAAGCGACATTCGGTAAAGTCCAGGCACCATTTACCTGTAAAATGACAAAAAGAAAGAACAAAAAAATATAAATAAATAAAAAATAAAATCAATTTAAAATTATATCAATATATTTATCACAACATATGGCAACATGTGGCATGTAGCTCGTACAATACAATTTCTATAATACATAAATAATTGCATTGATTGTAGCAGTCAAAATGTTGAATGAAATTGAATTGAGCATTGAATCAATTTGGTTTCTGTCACCTTTCACCTTCGCACACAGATGTCTTAAATGTCCAATTTTTAATATTCTTTTTTTTTTTTTTTTTTGCTATTAATATTATTTTTTTTCGTTTATTTTTTTTTTTTTTTGCTTTTTCAATTTCTTACATTATTTTGCAAACAATAAAAAAAAGAAAAAAATATACATTATTTTTTTTATATTTTTTTTTTTTTTTTACTTTTTTTATTTGGCAAAAAAAAAAAAACATAAATTTCTATGGGCGACTCTCTAATATCATTTGAGAGCAAAAGCAAAGATGAATGGTATCCATTTTGCAGTCAGTATTTGCCAACACACACACACACACACACACACACACAAAATACATTTAACGATGTCAATTTGAGCCTAAGTGTCATATGGAAAAGCAATTTAATTTCCAATTGCCCAACGCGCCAAGTGTCTTCTCTCTCTCTCTGTCTACACTCTTCTCTTGCACTCTCTCTCTCTCTCTCTCTCTGTCTGTATCTTTATGTGTCTTGTGACTGAGTCACTGCCTTCTTTCTTTCTTCATCGTCTTCTTCTTCATCTGCTTTTTCATTCGCAACAAAACACATTCTTGTACATAAATCTTGGCCGGCTGTCGAACCATTGTCATTAATAACAATATTCTTTCGTGCGGCTCTAGCTACAAATTAGTTTTTCAGTCTATCTTCCTATAGACTGTGCCGCGCATCTTTCTCTCTCAATGAGTTTTACTTTACTTGCGCGCTCTCTTTCCCTCGCTCCATCGCTTCTTCACTCGCAAGTCCATAAAAACCTCAACAATAACGCAAGGAATTTCGAAAGCCAAACAATTTGTAGCACACAAAGCTGTTGAAAAAAAAAATTGTGACGAGGAGAAGTCGTCGCTGAAGACGACAACAAAATGCTAGTAATAAAGCTAAAGTCGTATGTGCACGACTCTAAAATACCCGTCTCTATTTGCAAAAAAAAACTACTGTGATGTACCAAGGAAAATTGACTTCCGAGCGAGAACATTGGTAGGGAAACAAAGTTCAGGAAAAAAAAAATTCAAAATAGTCATAATCTGCCTGCAAAATTGAGGAGAATATTCCTAGAACTCGACTTACATACACTTACATTCCTGCTGACACTCATAGTATACCCTTTGCATACTTTGGATGTTGGGTATAAAAAAGGAAATGAAAGAAAAGGAAAGGTTTACCATAGGATCAGGATCTGGACTTGAAGCTCGCGGTTATGTTTTGTTATAAGAGTGGCACCAGGGATGGGGTAGCGTACTTTTTATTTGTATGGAGCTGACAGGCAGACAAACACTAATACACACACACACTCACACATACATCCGCACACATGGTAATATATATGTATGCTTGCAAACATATTTACCAGAATTCCGAACAATGGTAAGGCAAATAAATAGAAAGCCGATCGGTTTATGTTTAAAGTAGGCAAACACAAACTCAGCTAACGTTGCCTATGCGCCTCCTACCCAAACACTAGAAAGCAAAAAGTGCAAAATATTTCAGAGAGTGAGAGATAGAGGTAGAGATAGAGATAGATAGCGTTATACACGGCGCCAAAGCTTATCCATGAAAGTGAAAGTCAGGCAAAAGGAAAACCAAAAGCATCAGAGAAATGTACGAAAATAGCTTGACTGTGGGATATACCTAAGCGTAGATGATGTAGTAGGAGAAATGATGAGAAGAGAGCAGTGGTGGGGAGGGCAATGGAGAGCAGAGATAGAGACAGAGAGGATATAGACGAGGAAGCCGGACTAAAGCGAGCATAACAAAAGTTGAACAGCGGCAAAAAGAAAGTGGCAAAAACTTTTCGATATAAAGACATACGCACGAATGCTTCACACACACACACACACACAAACACACACTACGTAAGCAATACATAGAACGTACAACACGTAAGCTGCTCAAGAATTTCTACAGCGTTTATTTGCTTCCTGTTTCGCTATTGTCGCCGTCGTCGTCGTCGTCGTCGTCGCTGTTGTCGTTGTCGTTGGCCTTTTTTGCGGCCATTGTACGTCAGATTACGTATACGCTGCGCTAGCAACTTGAAAGATTTTTCGCTGTGCCCCCAATAAGCAAAGCCACCACAGACAATAACATAGTATGCTATAATTTATAATGTATTGCTGCTCCATATCGTTTTGAGCAGCAAAACCAGGGGAAAAAAAAAACTATTTTCCCCATTGAAATTTTCTCTCTTTTTTTTGTGTCCTTTTAGGTTTCGTTTGGTTTTTTCTTTTTTTTTTCTTTTATATTGAATGTATGGCGCCAGCACAAAGCAAATGCTATACTTAATCGATTATTGATCGCCGAAATGTATCGAATTTGATTTGAAGCTATTACTTTAATGCTAAATTTAAGTAATAAACCCTGGCCCAGCTTCTGGCGTTGTCCCTGTCTCTCCAATTGTCCTTGCTCTTGCTCTTGTCTGTGTCTTGCACCTCTTCCTTGCCCCTGTGCATGGCCCTGTCTCTAAATTTTCTCTTACTTCTGCTTTTTCCCCTGTTCCTGCTCTTGCTTTTATTCAGGTCCTCGCCCCTGGACCTGTCTCTGATCCTGCACCTATTCGTTCCCCTTTCCTTGGCTCGCCCCCAGTTTTGTCCATGTCCAAGTTCCTTGCCCTTGCCCCTGATCTAGTCTCTGACCTTGGCCCAGACCATGCTCTTGGGCCTACCTCGTCCCTTGCTTGGATTCTACCACTGTCCCTACAGCTGTCTTTGTCTTTGTTCTTACCTTTGCTCCTGCTCTTGCACCTGTCCCTGTATATTGTCTAGCCCCATGTCCCTGTCCCAGCCCCTGACCATATGCCTGTCGCATCTCCTGCCCTTTTCTGCTCATTCTCGATATGTTTCTTCCAAACCTTCTGGCGAATGAAAATATTTCCGTTGGAATTTGGCATCCAAGGCATTTGCTTTGACCTGCTCCTGCTGCTCCATTCGATGCCATTCAAAGTTCTTATGCATTTTCAACATTTTGTTTGGCAAACACGTACTTAGCCCACTTAAGGTAACGGTTTATGTCTACCTCTCTCTCTCTCTCTCTCTCTTTTTCTCTCTCTCTGTCTCTCTCTCAGTCTGTCTGCTCTATCTGACAATTTATGTAGATTTTACGCATAAGTTAAAGAATTTCAAGTTTAAAGCTAGTCGCACTTTTAAATCGACGACTCAACGTTCAAATGGCGTTCAACTGCATTTTTGTTTAACTTGCTTTATTTTTGCGCCTGTCTTAATTCTCTTTTCATTATTTTCTATCTACCTTTATGCTCTTGCTCTTTTCAGCTCTCTCTCTCTCTTTTTTATACACTTTTGTATACTGTGTCAATTTATTAAGTGGAACTGCTTATAACAAGAGCAATAAGTAGACATAATATATTCCTGATCAATGAATGATACTGTTATACATTTCATAGTCACTACTCATAATTCATTTAAGTCGGAACTAAATCAGAATTCTTTATTTTATAACTCTCATAAGAATAATCAGTTCAAAATTCCTTAAAATTTTTTTGGTTAATTAATTCGATTTTTTTTGTTGCCAAATTTAGCTCAAATCGGGCAACTATTATATATTATATTGAGATAATTCGAATAATCGAAAGTGTATTAAATCTTCGTTAAGTGAACAATTTGAATTGTTTGTTTCATTCGTTTTGCTCCCATTTTCCATCTGTGACTGTCTGTGTGTGTGTGGCTTTTGCAGCAGCAGAGCATAAAATAAATAAATTTATCTATTTGCACAGTCAAAGGCGGCGACCACATACAAAAAAAAAAAAAAAAAAAAAACGTAAAGGGACAAAGTGCCAAAAGATTCGACAACGACGATGAGGACGACGCGATGGCGATGGCGACAATGAGAATGGAAATGGAAATGGAAAATGGTTTTGCGATGTAGAGTATATACCTATAAGAATACTTGCTCATAGATACACACACACATACACACACACAACACATAAAGGCAACAACACACACACATTTAGCATTTTGATAATTGAGCTTCTGGTTTTTATGGTTTGCGCTCAGATAGAGTAAACCGTCTGTATATGTGTGAGTGTATCTATCGCTCTCTGTCTCTGTCTTTCTCTCTCTCTCTCTCTCTCTTTCTTTCTTACTCTTGCCTTTACTCTATTATGCTGCAGAAAATCCTTCAGTTTGTGCTACTTGTTGTAAGTAACTACTTGCCACACACACACATACACTCGTACACTCGTACGTGTGTCTGTCTATATTTGTTTGTCCGAAAAACTTCCCTTCTATGTTTAAACATACACACACACACACACTCGATAAGTATAAAAATATCCCAAATGTCCAAAAATAAGTCGATGAAATTCCATTTAAAGCAAAAAGAAAATAAGCAAAAATAATAATAAAATTGATTATTTATTGAATCTATTTATAAATTATACATATTAAGCTCATGTTCAACAGATTGTATACTAAGTTTAGTTAGTATACGATTTGATAACTTATGTTTATTTAGTGGAAATTAATTTCATGATAAGACACATAAGGCATAACTTTGTAAGCATTATGATTAACTATTAATATGTTGTAAGCATCGACAAGCTATCAATTTATTTATAGCTATCAATTATCTGTCTTCATTTTATAGAATTCTGCAACACTTATAATTTGAATAATTTTATAATCTCGTGCTTTAATTCTTTAATTTAAATTCCCCAAAATTATTTATGATTGAAATTATGATCTTTAAATTTGTATAAAGTTTTGGGTCCTTTTTAATTCTTGAAATGTTTATAATCTCCAAGGTCTTATGAGATTTTCTGTCTTGAAATCATTAATTTCATTTTTCATAATCCTTCAAATATGCTAACCTATCACGTCTGTCCACTATAGTCATCGCATCAGTCTCCTTAACAGCCACCGCTTCAATCACATTTTCAATCACTGTTCGCTCAAACACACCTTCAAGCACGGCTTGAAGGTGTGTTCAATCACTTCAATCACTGTTTCATCGACTGGTTCAATCACCGCTTGAATCATCATTTCCGTGACCTTCACCGTTATATGTAGTTACAGTTACCGTTACCGTTATCCTCATATTTGCCCGACGGCAATCAATTGTAATGCCGATATGTTGGTCAATTTTGCCGATACAAACGGCAAAGCAAACATTCATATTTTAAGAGCATAGTGAAAAAAATGTTTGTTTTCTTGTAATTCATTTTTCACTTTATTTCATTTTCTGTTTTTTTCTCCCCTCCCATTTTTCACTTTACATTTTTTATTCCATTTTCTTGCAGTTGTTTTGGCCTGCAGCAAGAACTTGGCAGATTGAGCTGCGTTTTAATTAAATTCTACTATGTATTGGAGCAATATTTGCTGCTTCTGGAGTATATGTATATGTATATAGAAAGCGAAAGAGGAGAAAAGAGGCACGGAAATGGAAAAGTTGATGAGTATTGGGATGTGGTATGTGATATTAGTGAAATTTGAATTAGAATAAAGTTGTTGGATTGGAGAATGAATTTCTGCATGGTGTTCGAGGGTTATGTGTCTGTTAATACACATTGATAAAATGCAGCAATGATCTCTCTATCTCTCTCTCTCTCTCTCTCTGTCTCTCTCTCTCTCTCTCTCTCTCTTATGGAAATTTAATACAATTTCTGCTACTTATTATGATAATTTATATTGGTTACACAGTTCAAGGAACACTTCGGAAATCACTTTTTTGTCATGTTGTTTCGCTAATTTGTTTTTACAACAGAACAAAATCCGTGGCATTGCTTCATATAATTTTTTTGGTTTATTTGCTCTCTGTATGTGTGTGTGTTCGTCTATTTGTATTCAAATGTATCAGTTGTTAGCTGAATTTAAATAAATAATAATGATGTTAAATTTGTCAAAATTTATTTTATATATATATAAATATATATATTTTTTTTATATGAAATTGATTGAGCAAAGTTTGCTTGATTGAACTTTTTAACATATCATAGTGAAACTACCGATTCTGATGTATTTTAAAGCAGCAACAACAGCGATAGCAACAAACATCAGCAGCAGCTGTGGCAATTGCAAAGCGGCTGAAGTAATGTAACGGAAGCGGAAACGAATTACTTTATGGCAATCGATAACGCCTTGACCTTGTCTCTGTCTTTCTCCTCTCTCTCTCTCTCTCTCTCTTTCACACACAGACACACAGGTTTACTCTTGTTATGTGTGTGTATGTGTGTGTGTGTATATACCACTCTTTTAAGGCATGTCTGAGCATGTTCGTGTTGTTCAATTCGTTGCTTGAGGCACTAAGAGCACAGCGCACGTGTCACACGTTTTTTTTATATATTGCTGTTGTTGCTTTGGCTGCTGTCTCTACATTTGTTGTTCTTGCTCTTCTTCATGCTATAGCTTTTATTCTGGTTGTTGTTGTTTTTGTGGTTGTTGCTGCTACTGCGAAGTGTTCTGGATATTAAAAGTTTCAAAGCCCGGGGCGTCTTCCTTAATTGTTAGTGCCGAAAAAGTAAGCAGAAAAAAAAAGTTGAAAATAAAAAACTTGAGCCTTTTTTTTTTGAGTTATGAAATTGCATTTCATAATTTTTTAACAGCGATTAAATTTGAGAAAAAAAAATTTTTCAAATACATACAAATTAAAATATAATATGAAAGAAAGTTTATTTTCGACGGGTTGCAGATTTCATATAATTGCAGGCTCTCATCATATAAAAACTCAATTTTCGGCTAATCGTTCTTATGGCAACTATATGATATAGTGGTCCGTTCCGGCCTCCTAAAGAGAGTAACAAGCTACTATCCAAAATAAATATATATATTTGTATATTTATATAAATATATGGTTTTAACTTATGAGAAGAAATTATAGAAATACGAATTTCCGCTACAGGTGAGAGGGTAAAAAAAGCAGATCATATTTGAGATATTTAATTGAAAAAATAAAATTCATTCAAAATATATTTTTTTTAAATCAGTTTTTATTTAGTTAACCTTTGATTCTTGCTGGTGAGCACCAGCTTATCGCCGCCTATAAATTTTATAGTGACCAAACTGGTCGATGCACCGAGATATGAAAAACTTGTCATTGTATGATATTATATGATATATATTTTATATTATCTTATATATTTTATATATTTTATATATTTTATATATTTTATATATTTTATATATTTTATATATTTTATATATTTTATATATTTTATATATTTTATATATTTTATATATTTTATATATTTTATATATTTTATATATTTTATATATTTTATATATTTTATATATTTTATATATTTTATATATTTTATATATTTTATATATTTTATATATTTTATATATTTTATATATTTTATATATTTTATATATTTTATATATTTTATATATTTTATATATTTTATATATTTTATATATTTTATATATTTTATATATTTTATATATTTTATATATTTTATATATTTTATATATTTTATATATTTTATATATTTTATATATTTTATATATTTTATATATTTTATATATTTTATATATTTTATATATTTTATATATTTTATATATTTTATATATTTTATATATTTTATATATTTTATGTATTTTATATATTTTATATATTTTTTATATTTTATATGTATTTTATATTTTTTGTTCAAATAAATTAAAATAAATATACATAGATATTTAATTCATTTATAATTAATAATTTCTATATTCAAAATAATCTGTTTATTATTTCATTTTGATAATATTTACATAAAATTTAAAAGCAATTTCAGTTGGTCTTGTAATCAATATAAAGATTTGCCACAGCCTCATTCTTTCGTAAATCTTTAAAATAACTTAAGTCGTTCGTCAAGTTTTAGTCACTTAATAGTTTTTTACTTGTTTCTAATAACAATTTTCAAATTTACTTACCGCAAACATTTTTGTCGAATTTTGTTTATGTTTAATTCAATTTGAAGTTTTTAATTTAATCTTTTTGCATTATATTTTGTGGTATGTTGGTAAAAGTTTCGTTTACGTTAAGGAAACTAGGAGAAAAGATTCAAATTTTGTGGGCCAAAGAAGTAAAGTGATGGATACTAACTCAGCCATGCCACGCCTACAGTTTTGCAACAGTTTTCTTTTTTTTTTTTGTTTCTTTTTTTTTTGGGGTTAGTTCATTAGACTGATTTGGCATTCAAAGTTGAAGTTCCAACAAAAGCATTTAAAAATAGCTCAGCCATAAGTCTAATTAACTGCCAGAAAATGGTTGTGAAAGTGTGTTTGCCGGAAGGGGGTATACGTGCCACAGGCAGTTGCCACAGTGCGCAACTTGTGGGCGTGGCAATGGCGTGTAACCACGTCGTTTGGCAAACACTAAAGAGCTAAAGACTGAGTGCCAGATACTGGCTCTGACTCTAACTCTGACTCTGACTCTGAGACTCAGACTCAGACTGAGAGTTGTTGTAACTGCCTGGAGGCATTTGCTAAGCGTAGAAGTCCAAAGCCACGTGCCACAAACAATCTGACCACACAGACAGTATCATATATATATAAACACGCGCGAGACATACACACCCACACATACACACACTCACACTCGCATACACATGCATATACAAACAGTGTGAGTTTGAGGTTGAGAAATTTGAAATGCTGACATGTGAATGTAAATTGAAGGATTGCGGCGAGTGCGAATAAAATCAAATTAAACAAAGGCAGCCACAATACGCCGCAACTTGAGGCCGCTGGCAAAAGTTTCAGCATTGAAAAACCCAAATAAAACTACAAAACTAAACAAAGATGTTTTGGTATTGCTGCTTAATGCAAATTCTGCTTAATGCTGATGTGTCATGTCTTTCTCTCTCACACACACACACACACATACACACACACTATCTCTACCGCTTTCTCTTTGTGCATTGAGTAAAACCCTAATCAAAAAACTTTACGCTTTGCATGTCAGAATTGGACATGAACGCGAATTTCCTTTTGGACAGAGATTCTTGGATTTTCACATTGGACTTTGGGACTTTGTATGGAGTCGTGCTTAGCCATGAGTTCAACTATTTTATGCGGCGCATAATGAGCATAATTTGTATATATATATGTATATATATATATTTTAGGCCCACTAGCAGGCAGCCATGGAGTCATGGTATCCTAGCAGGCAACAGTGCCTGCGGTTGCCCACTGGAGTATCCGAAATCTGTTTGAAGTTGAAAACGTTTTACGAAATGTGAGCAGCTGAAGCTACTGCTACTGCTGCTGCTTCAATTGCTGCTACTGCGACTGAGAGTGAGGACGACGACGACTCTGGATGATGATGATGATGGGAACCTAAAAGGGTTTGTCAGTTCGTTATGTTTCGTTCTTTGGCGTTCGTTGCGCTTTTCTCGGAAAATGTTTGTCTACTTTTGGTTTTATAATTAATTTTAAAAAGCTTTTAATGGCTGACACGCGTTGCCCTAAGATGGCTAAGCGAAGCCCTACAAACCCTTAACATTCCCTGCCCACCATTCCTATCATATCGCTTTGGCTGCCTAATAACTTCCTTAGCTAAATCGCGTATGGGTCTGTGTGTGTGTGTGTATGTGTATTTGTTTGGTCCACTTGGCCAGGAACTGTCAGACTTTTTTTGAACTCATTTTACGTCCACTTCCCGTACATCACCAACCACCCCACCTCATATTGCAGGAGGATAACCGCTTGATCCTTAAAACTGCTAATTGGCTTGCCAATGTGTACAGCTCTCTCTGAATCACTAACAGATGAAGGCATTACTTTTCAAAATAACACAAAAAAAAAAAAATCAAAAAATCCCCAACACACACAAACATATATATAATATAATCTTCATCTGGGTTTTGCCGTTGAGGCCCATTGAGCTGTCGGGGAATTCATAATCCGTCAGCAGATCATTCAAAACATATTTTTCGCATTTTGTTGCTGTTGTTTTTGTTGTCGTTGCTGTTGTCAAGATTTGATTGATTCGTTCAATTTAGCAAGTTACTTGAATGCTTCAATTATTTTAGTATTTTCACTGGCATTTTCTTGTTTTTCTTCTTTTTTTTTAATATTTTCTTCTATTATTAAAAAAAAAAAAATAACAGAATTTAATACGTGTGAATTTTTAGTTTTTTTTTTATTTTGTTAAATAAATAAATAAATAAATAAATAAATAAATAAATAAATAAATAAATAAATAAATAAATAAATAAATAAATAAATAAATAAATAAATAAATAAATAAATAAATAAATAAATAAATAAATAAATAAATAAATAAATAAATAAATAAATAAATAAATAAATAAATAAATAAATAAATAAATAAATAAATAAATAAATAAATAAATAAATAAATAAATAAATAAATAAATAAATAAATAAATAAATAAATAAATAAATAAATAAATAAATAAATAAATAAATAAATAAATAAATTTAAATATTGAGCACAAATAAATATAAGAGAATATATTGATAAATTCATTTTCAATCTCTCAGTGTCTCGAGTATCAAGCTTTATGATTTAGTTGACATTTCAGTATACATATATTTTTTTTATGTTAGTTTTCTTTTTTCTTGTCGGTTCGAATTTTATCGTTAATATAGATTTACAAGCTTACGACATTCGTATATTCATTTCGGATCTAATGCGGCATCCTTTTAGTGTTCTTTGATTTTCTTTGGCCGCTTTATTTTTTTGTCTTTTTTTTTCTTTTATTTATTTTTATTTTTCTATGCTCATTCTTCGGCCTGCTTTTGGTTAAGCGCAGCTGGCAGAGAATTGAAGTAAGGTTGTGTGTGTGTGAGAAAGAGAGAGAGAGAGAGAGAGAGGGAGAGTGAGAGAGAAGTGATGACTATAAGCTGCTGCATTAAATGTCAACGTCAACCACTTGAGCTACCATCATCCGCTGTACCAATTTCCCTTAACAATCCCTCCTTCCCCCTTACCACTTTTCGCTGCCCCTTTTTCAGTGTTTGACCGCTAGAATCTCGTACTGTTATCTTGTTGAGCTTTAGTTCAGCATCTGTTGTCTTTTGGTGTTGTCAGTTTTTTGTTGATGTTTGTCGTTGAGAAACGACATGATAAACGAGTCAGCGTAAACGAGTTTAGTTGGCAAGTGATAAACTAAGAAAGAAGAAGAGCCAAAAAAAAAAAAAACTGCAGCTGAAATTGGCAACACTCAGGATACCGGTGCTGCTAACAAAAACAACAACAAGAACGAGAACAAGTATAACAAGAGCAACAGCAACAGCAAACTCACCGGGCTCAAAGTATGCCATAACATTTGGCTTTTTATGAATTTTCATAATTTGGCGCATTCGTTTCAAGGGAATGTTAAGGAAGCGACGGTAAATCGAGCTAGGGAGAGCATAGAGGGTTTGGTAAGGGGTATGGCAAAGGGGGATGTGAGGGGGAGAACTGCTTAGCATAAAAATGTCACAACAGATGCATAAAAATGCTGCTAGGGATTTTGTTGACATTGAAGCTAAAGCAGAAACAGAAGCTGAAACTGAAAAGCTGAAGCTGGATGCTGGATGCTAAAGCTGCTGTTGATGCTGTCTGCTGTCTGGCTGTTGCTGCCTTGTTACTTGGTTTTATGCGGCACGCATATTACATATTTATATGTGTGTATGTGTATGTGTAGGAGAGAGACAGAGAGAGAGAGAGATAAAGAGAGAGAGTAAGTTCACTGCTATTTTGCTGTGTATGCTGTGCGACTGTGGGCGCGACTTTTGCCTATTTTATGAGCGCCATAAAAGTTTACTTAGTGGCCAAGCATGCAATGGCCAAAGCCAATGGCAAAGCCAAAAGAAGGCGAAAAGCAGCCACAAGCCACAAGCTAACGCGTAAAAGCTATCAAATAATTTGTTTATGTTGCCAAATTCTACTGCTACTGGTACTGCTACTGCTATTGCAGCAAGCTTGAGGCGCATTCATTGTGTCGCGTTTGCTTTTACTTTTCATTTTCTCAACATTAAATTTTCACTCGTTATGTGTCTCTTCGTCTCTATATCCCTCTCTGTCTCTCTCTCTCATACTGTCTGTCTATTCGATGACAATTCACAATGCACATGGCACACGGCACACAGAAGAGCAAACATATCAATGCATTGCATGACAAAAACTTGCTTCAACTACAGCTGCCAATTTTATGTTAGCTGTACCAAAAAAAGTGTTGCATACTTTTGCGGGCAGCAAGTCCTACAAACAGAAATTGAGAGGAAAATGTGTTTTTTTTTTGAGGGCCGAGCGGAAGCGAGTGTATGTAATCAAGTTACCAAGGCTTCTTCTTTTGGCCAATTGAGCGGCACACACACATATATACACAGAGAGAGAGAGAGAGAAAGAGACACATCAGCCTGTTGTCGGAGTAAAAGGCCAACGACTATTAAACGAGTTTCGCATACATTTTGTTATGCCAAAGACAAAGTTAATTGAACTTGCTGCTGTGTTCTAATAGAGTAACATACACTAATTCGCACAGAGAGGCGACATATACAATGCAAAAAGAGTGAGTGCGTAAGAGAGAGAGATAGAGAGAGAAAGTGAAAGTGAATGTCAGAATAAGATACATGCACAGTTTGAAGCTGTTGCTGTTTTTGCTGTTGTTACTGCTGCTGTTGTTCCTACTGCTACTGCTGCTACTGCTACTGCTGCTGTTGTTACTGCTGTGATATCATATCAGACGCGCAGGGCAATTAATTGACTTATTTATTAAGTTTATTGTGTGCGCTCGGCTCAGCTCAAGTGTGTACGATGTATGTGCGTGTGTCTGTGTATATGTGTGTTTGTTTGTTTGTTTGTTGTGTGCGTATGCTGGCTTCTCTTGGTGTTGCTAAAAGTAACATACTTTGCCTGTAACAACTTTAGTGTACTCTGCGCCATTTTTAATAGCCTCGGACGCCCCCCAAAGGCGATGACGAGGGCAATGTCTGTTCATATACAATACATATATATACATATATATATATATATATATACTATATACTATATACATATTGTATGCATATGTGTGTCTCTGTGTCACTGTCTCTGTCTCTGCCTTTATCTCTGTGTGTGTGTGTGTGTGTGTCTGTGTCTGCTACCGTGTGTATTGAGATTTTAGCACAAATTAGTTGTCATTAGCGTCGAGGGAAATTTTATTTTATGATGACTTTTTCTGCGCTCCGGCGCCATATTTTACCTCTAAATGGGTTTTACTTGACTTCGCGTTATATAAGTGTGTAATTTACTGTTGATACTCTTAACAATTGGGCATATCACATTATAGCAAGCGTCTTGAAAAATAATCGAGAAAATATTCTGCTCTATGTAAAGATACTATATGCATATATATTCATGATCAGCATAAGTCAAAGCGGGATATATTACTATAAGACTGCCATAGGCACTGCTGCAACTTATACGTATCAAATTTTTGTTTATATTATATGTATGTGTATATATGTCAAGTTTTAGTTCTAATCGGACTACTATATCATACTACATATATAGGAATGAATAGTAAAAATTTGAAGTTGCATGTTTCAGCTTGTAAGAGTATTAAATATTCGACAAGCTGTAGATAATTTATTTGCTTATTTTGTTTATTCCCCAGTATTACTCTACTACTGCCTGTATATTGTGTATACTGTCTCAGTGTATCTCAGTCTGTCTGCTTGTGTGTGTGAGTGAGTGTTACTATATTTGTATTTTGGATATAATGAGAGCTTTGCATAAGCCTTGATTGTGTGTTTGCTGCTACTGTTGCATACTGTCAAGTCAAGTTAAATCATCAAATTAGGTTTTTGCCCAAATGCCATATATTAGTCTAGGGAATCAATCAAGTAAACTATGAGCAGATGTAAAAGTAGCAAGAGTTTGGAATGTCGTTTCGGGTTTTCATATTGGGGGTTCGCGTTCGGGTTAGTGTTCGGTTTCGGTTTCAGTTTCTGTTTCTGGTTGAAGTAAGGTGTAGGACAATAAATTTGATGCTCTTAAAGCTAGGCGCAGTTTAAGTTCTCCACTCGCACAATTAATTACAGAATGCAGGCAACTAAATTCAATACTAGGGTCGATTATGAGATACCCGGTAACTGTATGTTACAAAATTTACTGACTGGGACTGACAGAAAGGAAAGTTATTGACCATGAATATTACAAGAGAAATATATTGGAACATTTAACAACTCGACTGTGAAATACCCGGTACTTTACTGTTAACACTGTTGAAAATAACAAGTAATGAAAAAATTACTGACTGAGTCACAGAAATATTTTGAAATATTTAAAGACTCGACTGTGAAATACCCGATACTTAAGCTTAATAACTTTGTTAAATAGAGAAAAGCTACCTATTATTACCGGGTATAGAAATAGTTTGAAATTCAACTATTTACCAGTCGCGCACTACATATGGCACAACAACTGACCGCATAGAATGCTTTAGCTCGATGAAGTTAAATAATTTGATGGCTTTTGTTATGTCCAGAGACCAGACCAATAAAATGCACACACACACATACATATATATATATATAGGCTAACAGACATGGACGTGTTAGCCAATTCAATGTTTCCCAGTGAATCCAACGCGTAACCTTAGCCACTTTTCAGTTAAACAAAAGGCGACTAAAAACCGAAACTTTTTGTCGGTTGATTTTCTAAGCTTGTAAGAGATCCCTTGCTTTGTTGAAAAGCCACATGGCGCAGAGTGAAAGAGAGAGAGAGAGAGAGAGAAAGTGTTACACAGTGTTACACAGATTGGGGGATGCCAATTTTTAAGCATTGTTAATTATTTAAGTTGCAGATGACCCACGGAAGGGGAAAAGTTAGCACAGCAGGAAGATGGGAAACGAACTGATGGTCTCAGGGGTATTTTATAGTGGTATTAAATTAGCTAAATAGCCCCGTCATGGGCGCCTTCAACCCGTGAAAAGACTTACGCACTGTAACCCACACACGCACACACACACACACACACACACGCATGGCATGCGATGCGAAAGCTGTGGTCGTGGCAGGAAGTTTGCGCCTGAACTTAACTCGCATATGTAGCGAGAGCTCAACGTTTGCAATCAAAGCAGTTGAAACAATCAGTGGGGCAGGATGTGGTCCAGGGCAAGGTGGGGCAGGGAGTCACAGAATCAGAATCTGGGATGTTGAACGGCAACAACTGACGATAATTTTGATAGCTGCCATTTAGCTGAGGCCTTTTGCCACTGCCAGAATTTTCATTTCATTTTATTTAATTTTTTCGTTTATGTTGTTTTTTTTTTCTTTTTCTTTCGGTCGGGTTTTCTTTTTTTCTTCCTTCATTTGTTTCTGTTGTTTCTCACTGTTGTTGCTGTTGTTGTTGTTGTTGTTCTTGTTTTTATTGTTATGAAAACCTCAAAAGAGGAAGAGGTAGCATAGCGGGCTGCTTAGCGGGATGAGTGTTGAAAACTTTTGTTGTTGTTTTTCTTGTTTTTTGTTGCTGTTCCTGCTGCTGTTGCTGCTGCTGCTGGCCAATTTCATGCTCTTGGATTATTTATTTGAATTGATGTGCGGCTTGGTTAAAACTTCGACTGCAAAGGAGATGAAGATGGAAATGGAGACGGTGACGGAAACGGTGATGAAGACGATGGAACTGAGATGAAAGGCGTAAATTGAGACTGCTGCAGAAATTGGTCTTAAAATTGCAATGAGACTGAGGCTAAGGCTGAGAATGAGACTAGAATGAGACTAAAATTGAGACTGAGACTGTTACTGAGAATGAGAATGAGACCGAGACTGAGACTGAGACTGAGACTGAGACTGACGATAAGACTGAAAATGTCACTGACCCAGAGACAAAGACTCAGAATGAGACTGAGAATGGGACTGAGACTGAGACTGAGAATGAGAATGAGAATGAGAATGAGAATGAGACTGAGACTGAGACTGAGACTGAGACTGACGATAAGACTGAAAATGTCACTGACCCAGAGACAAAGACTCAGAATGAGACTGAGAATGAGACTGAGACTGAGACTGAGACAGAGACTGAGACTGAGACTGAGACTGAGACTGAGACTGAGACTGAGACTGAGACTGAGACTGAGACTGAGACTGAGACTGAGACTGAGACTAAGACTGAGACTGAGACTGAGACTGAGACTGAGACTGAGACTGAGACTGAGACTGAGACTGAGACTGAGACTGAGACTGAGACTGAGACTGAGACTGAGACTGAGACTGAGACTGAGACTGAGACTGAGACTGAGACTGAGACTGAGACTGAGACTGAGACTGAGACTGAGACTGAGACTGAGACTGAGACTGAGACTGAGACTGAGACTGAGACTGAGACTGAGACTGAGACTGAGACTGACGATAAGACTGAAAATGTCACTGACCCAGAGACAAAGACTCAGAATGAGACTGAGACTGAGACTGAGACTGAGACTGAGAATGAGTCTGAGACTGAGACTGAGACTGAGACTGAGACTGAGACTGACGATAAGACTGAAAATGTCACTGACCCAGAGACAAAGACTCAGAATGAGACTGAGACTGAGACTGAGACTGAGAATGAGTCTGAGACTGAGACTGAGACTCAGAATGAGAATGAGACTGAGACTGAGACTGAGACTGAGAATGAGAATGAGAATGAGAATGTGAATGTGAATGAGAATGTGAATGAGAATAAGAATTAGAATGAGACTGAGACTGAGAATGAGACTGAGACTAAAACTGAGACTGAGAATAAGAATGAGACTGACGATAAGACTGAAAATGAGACTGAGAATGACACTGACCCAGACACAAAGACTCAGAATGAGACTGACCCAAAGACAGACACTGAGACTATCTTTCTGATAAAAAAAAAACTTAAGGAAGAGAAGCTAATGGAGATGCAGAACTGAGACTGAGAGTTATAACTAAAATGTTGGCTGCTTGCCATGGATTTATATAAATGTTGTGGTCGCTCAACTTAAGTTGCAGCCAAGTTGTGGCACTTGAGTTGGCGTTGGCGCTATTTGCGATACTTGCCACATCTGGACACGACGCGCATTTCAAAAATGTTCAGCTCACTGTTTTGGCCCAACAAACTGTGATTGCAGTTTGGCAGTGGCAATGGCAGTGGCTGTGGTAGTGGCGTTGGCAGTTGTGGAAGTTGCAAGTAAACAAACAAACAGCATTCGCTGCAAACTTTAACAAGCAGCAACAACAACGACAACAACAGCAACAAGCAGTAGTAGTCGCAATAGCAATTTGCGAGCATTGAAGCTGCTGCATAATCAACAGCCGCAACATGTACAATGCGAGAGACTTGAAAATTGCTTGTCTTGTGCCATGTAGTTGCATGTTGCATGCTGCAAGTTGCATGTGATAAGTGGCAAGTGCTAAGATTGTTTACTGAACAGTCAACGTGCCGCTGACCTCTTGAACCTTAGCTGCAGCATAGAAATTCACGATGCGTCATGAATTCTAAATATTCCAATAGTTGCATAATTAGTTAGTGTAACAGACAGGGACAAAAAAATAGAGAGAGAGAGTGAGAGAGAGAGATATAGAGATTTAGAGAAAGGAGATAAATTCAAGTTGAATTGTAAATTTAATTAACTTTCCAATCAGCTTCAACTTGTGCTATAAATAAATTGCGCGACTCACATTGAGATTGAGATTTATAATTTATAATTTATCTTGATTTTTCGCTTGCTGCAAGCACTTCAACTAGCGCTGTCCAAGCACTTGGCAACAGCAAACCTGCTAAATGCACATTAAAATTAAAAAACTTTTAGAAAAACTCGAAAACTTTGCACTGTTGGCACTTGAAAACCTTTTTTGCCAAGGCAAACTGTTGAGATTGAAGCTGCAGATGGAGCTGCTGTTCAGCGTTAAATGTTGTTCGAGTTACAGAGACGCGAGCTAAAGTAACAAGCAGCAACAATCGAAGCTGGAACTGAAGCTGCAATACAAACTGTAAACTCAAACTGCAACCAAACAAGTTGCAGCTGAATAAACAAAAAACAAACAACAACAAAACCAACGACAACAACAAGAAAACATTTTATTGCCTGCCACATGAAACAAATTTTGTACAGTTTTTCGACCAGCTTGACTTAAGTAGACATTTCGTTAAGCCTTGTAGCTAAAACCTTGCCACACACAACGCCCACTAGAACACCTTGCTGTGCAAAGTTTTTGGCCTCCACCATAGACTGTGAGTAATTGCCATGTGGCAAGTTTGAGCACGTAAAATATATGAATATTTGATTGCAATTTCATTTACCTCAATTTTCATTTTATTTCCATTTTCGTTTTTGACAGCTTTTTTTTGTTTTTAGCTGTGAAAATAGAAAAAAAAGAGTTTCGAACTTTCCTAATGAAATATCAGTAGCACTTGATCTACGGTACGATCAAAATTCTAACTATAGCTGTCACTATAGCTTTTCATTGGGCGGATAACACTCTTGGACGGACACCTCTCTTGGATGAATACCCCCTAGGGAGGAAAACCTCTTGAGAGGATACTTCTTGAGAGAATAGCCCCTTGGGAAGATAACCCTTAAGAGAATAGCCCCTTGGGAAGATACCCCCTGGCAGGATACCAACTTGGATAGATGTTCCCTAGAGAACACCTCTTGAGAAGATACCCCGTGAGAGGATACCCCCATGGGAGGATACCCTCTTGGGAGCATACTCCTTTGGGAAAATACATGCTGAGAAGGATACACCTTGGGAGGATATCCTCTTGGCAGGATATCCCCTTGGAAGGATACTCCCTTGATATACTTCCATGGAAAGATAATTTTTCCATGATGTTCCTGGCATTATCAGAACAATTTCTTCTCTATTGAGCGGACACTCCATTTAAGCGGATGACAATTGTCCGAGGGTGCACGTTCGCCCAAAAGACTTTTGACAATAATTGTATATGTTGATCTGCGTCAGATCGTGCCACAAAATTATACAACTAATTTGCTCCTAACCGCAAAAATTAAATTTTCACTGGCAAGAGCATGGCAACTTCTCTTTCTAGTTTTTTTTTTATTTTTTTTTTAATCTCTTGTTTTCGGTTTTCGGCTGTTGGTTTTCTTTCTGTTGTTTTTGGTTGAAATTGAGTTGGCATTTCAGTTGGACCATCGACCCCCTTCAAAAATGTTTTTGGCTGCCACTTAGCTACAACAGTGTCCAGAACACGCCCATCACCCGGCATCCGTCACCCGTTACCCTTCGCCTACCGACCACCGACCACCAGCCACTGACCATCGTCCATCTAATGTGTGGCAGTATGCTTAGTTCAGGCTGCCTGCTTATATTAAACAAATCCAATCCAATAATTTCGGCTCATGCATAATAAAAATGCCACGGACAACAGAAGACTTGAAGAGGGTCAAAGGGCGGCTCTAAGAGACACGCAATGGAAACAGCGTGCGGCAGGAAAGAGGATGAGATTGCGTGAGAGTGAGAGTACGAGATAGAGATAGAAAAAGAGCAAGAGCATAAGAGATGTAGAGATAGATAGAGAGATGCAGAAAATACATATCTCTGAAATTAGAATTGGAATGAGTTTTTTTTTTGTTTTGGTTTTTTTTTTTTTTTTTGGGACACGTAAAGTGGGTGTGGGTGATCCTATAGATGGGTGTAGGCAGCAGATGTGGTGAGTTGACTGTGTAGTGACCAACGGGGCGAGAAGGAAAGGAGGTTGGCTGAAGAGTGCGACACTTGGCTGTCAGTGCCAGGCGACTACGCGACTATTTTTACCAAAATATTCTTCTTTTTTTTTTATGTATTGATTTTTTTTTTCTTACTTTTTATACTTTACTTTTCAAGGGTTTATTAACATTGTCCAGGAGTTTGGAATTAAAAAAAAGAGAAGTCATAAAACCTATAAAGTATATATATTCTTGATCAGCGGTTGTATGAAGTTTCCGCAGTTTCAGTTTTATCCAGACTGCAGTCTGGATAGGTTTCGAACTGGCCGGATAGACCTACTATATTCAATGGTCAAAAATAGTTTCTTTATATACAAAATACTTTTATCTTCAGTTATCGGAATGAAACGCTTAGAGTTTCATCTATATTTCATCAGCCATATATAGTCCAAGTCCGTTCCTCAAATCCGAAAAATACTGGTCCGAAAATTTTAGGTTTAAGTCGGCCAGAGTATGACATCTTCGGTACGTGAATGATAGCTTTGCTTTTTCCGAGTTTTGGTTATGTTCTGCAGCAAATGCTGACTAAGTGCCGCTGTCGACGTCTTTGCACCCTTTTTACTTTCATTGGAGCGCAAATAAATAAATTTAATGCACCAACTGGCAAAAAAATAAATATATATGTTGCGTTGAGTTGCGTTGAATTTATATTCCATATATATATATATATATTTTTATTTTTTTTGTTGGCTGCCTTCTTTTTTTTTTGTGGACACTTGTGGCGGTCGCTGTGAATGCCGCAGGATGTAAACAGTTAAGTGAGCCCAGCAGGGAAAAAAGAGACCAGCTATAAGCTTTTGGCTTGGATTAGAAGTGGGACGGACAGCAGTAACAGCAGCAACAACAGTAGCAGCAGCAGCCAGGACATTGATGCTTCCTATTCACTTTGCCAAAACGTTGAAGTTGAAGTACTTGGCACGCGTATATTGTGTACGCGTGTCTCATCAAGTGTGTGTCAATGTGTCTGTGTGTGTGTGTGTGTATCTATGTTGTGTGCTTGTTCCTGTATTGTGTGTGTACTCGCACATTAATCAGTTTATTTATTTATGTCCGGGACTTTATTTTTGGCATAGTCCTCGTCCCAATGAGCTTTACGAAGCAGGTCAACAGAATAGAAATAGAGGGTGTGCTATATGGGGATGTATGCCAAATATAGCACAGTAAGCAAGGCAATGCTCTCAAGTGAAGCAGAGACTGAAGTATCTCAAGTGTATATCAATATATACATATATATAATATATATATATATAATTTATACGTGAAGGATCACTTTAGTATGACTAAACATGCTAGGAGATTAAACAGATGCCTAATAATCAAAGAGAGAAAAAGAGAGAGAGAGAGAGAGAGAGAGAGAGGAAAAGAGAGATAGAGAGGGAGAGAGACAGAGAGAGAGAGTAGGTTTGAGAATGGCTATGAAAGGGGCTACACAGGGATTCGGAAGAGACAACGAGAGAGAGAGAGAGAGAGAGAGAAGGATTGAAAGAGAGAGAGTCAGAAGGAAAGATAGATACAGAGACAGAGACAGAGAGAAAAAAGAGTGAAATGGGAAGAGTGTTGCATCATAGGAAAGGGAAGAGTGAGAGAGATAGTTGTGGAGATAGTGGCAGAAAAAGATAGAGAGATAGAGAGAGAGAGAGAGAGAGAGGGAGAGAGAATGAGAGACAGTTGCCGTTCTAATCTAAGAGTAGTTGTAGCAGGAAATTAAAGTTGAACAAACATTTTATTTCGTTGGTTTCCTTGGCAATTTTCAACTTGTGTTAGCAGGCAACATGTGACTTGAGAGAGGGAGAGAGAGAGAAAGAGGCAGAGCGAGATAGACAGATGTTGACAGTAAGATGTAGGCAAAGTTGCAACCGCAACAGGAGCAACAGCAGCAGCAGCAGCACAAGCCGCAACAACATCAATACAACAGTCAACTGGCGCATACAAAAGCAATTAAAAGCGTCCAACACGTGTAAAGTTTACATACAAACAAGCAGCGACAAGCATAGACAAGCACAAACAGGCACACACACACACACACATACATACTAAGACACTGCAAATACACACGCACAGGCACAGCTCATGATATGATTATAGCAATGAACACAAACTGAACCTTAGAGCATTGGCGCCCATAGCCACCATAGCCGACAGTGTGAATAGTTAGAGCGACAGGATTCTAGGCTTCAGTAACTTTGGCTCATTTGGTGACTATGTTGGCAGGTCTTAGCATCCATGCCCCTTACCCTGCGCCTGCCTCTATACGTTGCACGCTTTTACACTGTCAATGGCCACTTGAATGTCAACAAAAGCTTTCAACTGACATATACAACCACTTAAAATAGAAAAGCACTACACTAACACACACGCACAGAGAGAGAGAGAGAGAGAGAGAAAAGGAGAGAATGATAAGTTTATATGTATGTTTGTGTATATTTGTTTTAGCCGCGAGTTAAAACGAGCCAAAAACTTCTAGCTAAAGCAAGAGTCACACATTGCGTATGAGTAACATGTTGTGCGGCTCAGTTCTTAGTTGGCTTGGTCTGTCACTATGTTTGTTTCTGTGTATCACTTATTGCAAGAGCTTATACACTTTGTCTAACAGCTTGTAACCTACAAAAAGAGGCGTGGCAGTATATATATATATATAATATATATCTTGATCAGCTAGTTCAGCTGCAGCTGTGTCTGTCTCTTGTTGTTCGCTTAAAAGTTAAATCTCACTGTATGAAAGTGTATAAACTGAAGTCGATGAAGCTGATGCTAACATTGCTGATGTTGTTGTATTTGTATTTGTATTTGTTCGTTTGCTTGTTTGACTATCTCTGTTGGTCTGTCTTTGTGTCTGTATCTGTATCTGTATCTGTGTCATAAGCAATGAGCTCTATAATAATTCTCTTTGTTGGCTCTTTTGCTTGCGCTGGCAATGGCTTTTGGCATCGCACATTCATCTCTTTTTGCTTTCTGAGCCTGTGCTACAGGCGGCAGGAGCAGCAGCAGCAGCAGCAGCAGCAGCAGCAGCAGCAGCGGCACAACCTTTGTCATTCGCCCACAGTTGCAGCAAATACTCACGGACAAACAGAAAGTAAGAGCCAGTGAGTGAGTGAGAGAGATTGTAATAGAGAGAGAGAGAGAGAAAGAGAGAGAGAGAGAGACGCACATACAATCAAACAAACACTCACTCATTTTTATGAGTTAAGTGCTATACACAATGCCAATGCCACACACACACACACACATGTAGACATTTGCGTTGTATCCAAAACCAAAACCATTGCTGGAGAATCCACAGTCACCCAATGTCGTATCCCGTATCCCATGTCCTGTGTTACTGCCCTCTTATTGTGCTGTTGTTGACGCAAATCCTCTTAACTAAATCAATTTTCATTTGTGTTTACGTGTGCGCCAATGCCAATGCCAGTATGTGACTCTCTCTCTCTCTCTCTATATATATATCTGAATTTCTCTCTGTGTCTCCCTCTCTCTGCCTCTCTATCTCTGTCTAGCTGCGTTGTGTAGTGTATATGGCAGTTGTATACTGTATGTGTATGTGATGTGGAATACTCATAGACTTGGATTCAAGCTAAATAATTGTGCTTGTATTTCGGATTTCTTCATGTCCTGCGTTTCACGCTGAAAAGTATGCTATCACTTTTTTCCATGCCTTCTCCTTTCACTTCCATATAAAGCAAAAGCTAAAGCTTGAGCTAAAGCTAAAGCTAAAGCTGCGTGACAAGAAATTGTTTGCCATTGAATTTTAGTTATGGCATCAAATAAATACACACACACACATACAAACACACACACACACATACTGGTAAATAAATACACCTCAGTCGTAAACATTCATATTTAATGCAATGAATTGTGAATCATTTCAGATTGCACAACAAGATTGCACATTGCTGCAATAAGCAAAAATTTCCCATTTTCAAACTTAAGAATTTTTAAGAAATAAACTAAATAAATAACAGTATATAGCAATACATAAATATAGATATAGATAAATGTATGAAATGCATAAAAATAAAAACGTATAAAAAATGAAAATATATAAAAAAAAATAAAATAATTATAAGAATACAAATATATTTTATTAAGAAATATAAATTAAAATAAAAATTATATAAAACAAATAAATAATATAAATAAAATGAAATATAAATAAAATAAAATATAAATAAAATAAAATATAAATAAAATAAAATATAAATAAAATACCAGCGACAGGAAATAAATAAAATAAAATGCTGTAGCATCTGTTAGCAGCATACGATTTAGAACTTTTTATAATTTGAAAGATATTGAAATAATTATCAAATGATAAAAATTAATATATAACACCTACATTTAATTAATAATTTAAATTAATATATAACTTATGTAAATTGTCTAAAAATTAAAATAATTATTTATTAAATATAAAGAAAGAAAAAAAATTTTATGTTTCATTTAAGGGAAGGAATTTGAATTTCCGTTACGTCTGACGATCATGCCAGGAGCTGAGATAGTAAAAATTAATAAATTTTCTATATGAAAGGCGAACAAAATCTAGCAGAAAGCTGCCAGCAATGGGACAATAATATGATTCAGAATGCATTGACAAATGCATTAATGCATAGGCTACTTATACTGTTACATATACTGATTTATGCTGCTTGCTACTAATTTCTGTTCGTCTGGTATTGCTAACTGGAAATCCATTGACTTCATTTTGCATATTATATTATTTTGTCATGTCAGCCATAACGAAAATTTAAATTATTTTAAATTCTTGCAAAATTTGCCTGCTACATGTATAAGCTTCATATAGACAAAGTTGCCTTCTTTGCAAATATATATTTCTAGCTCTGGCAAATCGTTGTCAACTTTTTCTTTCTTGTTAATTTTCTCTTTTTATTATTAATATATTTGATCTGATAAATAATTTCTATAAAAAATGCATAAACATTTATAGGGAAATGCCAATAGAGATTTTGATGTTTATACCCATGGCTATAAAGTAGCGTTATATGAGCATGATAAGTGTTGCTTATACAATACAACCGTTGGCTATTTGACACAATCATATACACAGACAAGTGTGAGACGTGTATATGTGTGTAAGTGTGCCAATGTGTCAGTTGACATGTTCAGCACGTCGCAGCTGCTGTAACACATTGTCAATGATGCCTGCCAGTTATGTTGTACGACAATCTTCTCTCAATTTTCTATGATTGTTCTCTGTATGTTCTCTCAATGTAACTGCCACTTGTTGTTGTACTTGTTGCTCATGTTGTTGTTGTTGTTGGTGTTGTTATGCTTGTTGTACTTGTTGTTAAACACTATAATTGATACAGTGCTCTGCATCTGACACGCCAACATTTCTGACTCAATATGTGACTGTGACTGTGACTGTGACTATGACTGTGTGTATGTGTATATGTCTGTGTCTGTGTCTGTGTCTGTGGATGTGTCAGGTGCTAATTAAGCTTTGCACATACAAAGCATGCAGACATTCGGACACATAGATTCAGACACACACAAATCTATATGCAAAAGTGCAGAGGCAACGTGTTCTACGATTGGAAGGCGAAGCGCATTTAATGACAAGTTAATTTGCCACTGTTCGCATGTAAATGTATGTGTGCTTGTGTGTGTGTGTGTTAGATGTAGCAATATGTGCGGTTGCCCTTTTGGTATTAGAATGTCAACACGCAGCAGGCGGTCGCTTGACAGGCCAGCGGATGCCTGAGTGTCAATTTAATGATCAAAATGAAATTAAATGAGCTGTCATTGCCGTTGACTGAAACACACAGACACACACACACACTCACATTCTGTATGTATGTGTGTGTGTGTGTGTTTATTTGTATACTGCTGCTGCTTGACTTCTCCTTAAATATTAGTGGTTAGCCAATATGAAACGGATGCAAAAGGTAAATGCAAACAATTTATATTGAATACGCAATATTGCGTATACGTCATGCGAACTGTGTGTGTATAAAATACTTTGATGACATTTATATTCATGTACATATTTGCAATATTATTAATTACATTATTACCTTCATATTCGCTCACTCTCGCACTCACTTTGTCTGTTCAGGTAAATATATTATGCATATATATTACAATATTACGTATACGCAATGTATGTAATTTAAACTTTATATGCTTCATTTATAATTAATATAGAATAATTGAGAACGTCAATTATTTACTGTCTGCATTTTATATCTTTCCCGCCTCCCTCTCTCTCAATGTATATATATTTCTATATTATTATATTATATATATACATTATTTTTTTTTCATTTTTTTTTTTTTTTTAAATATTTATCTTATTCACTTGATGTGCTTTTCAGCCAAGATTTATCTCTGACAGTCAACAAAATGTAATTATAGCAGCGATTTTTTTTTTCATTTTCACTGTTTCCTTTGCAGCTCTTGTAGTTTTTCGTCTCTTTTTTTTGCTGTTCTGCTTCGTGACATGTTTTGCAACTTTGCACATTAATTATTGTCAACAAGCCAATTGTTGGCAATGGCCACGCCCACGCATGTCTTTAACGTCCAAAAAAAATCATAAAAAATAAAAATAAAAAAAAACAAAACCTCTTTATGAACTTGACGCCTTTTGCGATTTGCTTTACGTCAAAGACAAAGACAAAGACAAAGTGAAAGTCAGAGTCACAGACATAGTCAAAGTTAGATACAAAGACAGAGACAGACTTACAGACTTACAGTCACATTTATAGTCAAAGTGACACTGACAGTCACAGTCAGAGTCAGAGTCAGAGTCAGAGTTAAAGTTAGAGTTAAAGAGTTTATCTGTTTGTTTGGCGTATCGTGCGGCTTTTCATTTTCATTTGACTTTCGAGCATTTTAATTACGCCGAACGGACGATAGTCTGACTTTTTATGTCCGATTTTCAAAATGCAATTTACAATTTGCCATTTGCAAATTTTATATTTGTATTCTCCAGCTGTTGCTGTTGCTGTTTATACTGATGTTGCTGCTGTTGCTGCTGCTGCCAGCTCATGTTTTATGTGGAGACACTCGTTAAATAAACACACAATTAATTGTGGGGAAAACATGAGAAACTTTGAGCTGCTGTCAATGTCACAAAAAATGCCAGCAAATTGTTCAATATGCACGATTATATGCATGTCTATAGCATATAGTATATAGCATTTATATGCTGATTTAAATGTGTTCATAAATACTATAACAACAAGTACAACGAAATTTATCTATTGCAACAAGTCGAAGTTTTTATACTCTTACAACAAAAATAACAAAAAAAAAAAAAAAATAAAATAAAATTAAATTATAAAAAAAATGAAAAATTATGAAATAAAATATATACAAAATATGTAAATAAAATATTTAAAGTCGTAGAAAATATTTGATATCATTTAACTGCTGATAGATTAGCGAATGCTGCTATACAGCTTTAGTTTCAGTTTCAATTTCAATTTCAGTTTCAGTTTTATTTTGCTGCAAAAGCTTTTTATTTAAAGAATTTCGTAATTAAATTTGTTTTTCATGTTTTCTCAGTCCCAACCAGCAACCATCACGCCCACACCTACAGCAGCAGCAGCATGCTGTACGCTCTTTACGCACACACTGAAAATATTTCAATTTGAATTTTCATTTTAATTTACATGAATTTTATATAAATTTTCAACTTTGCTAAAGGTAAAAAAAAAAACAGAAAAAAAAATGCAAGCAACAAAAATATTTCAAATGCTTCAAATGAAATTTAAAACGAATAAATTTCCAAAATTTCTTGCAATGAAATCTTGAAGCATAGCAAAACGTATAAATATTAGTTATGGCATTTGTTTATAAATATTTGACATTTATAAAACGATAGGAATTCAATATTTTCTCAATTTTTTCTCAACTTTTCGTTTTGTTGAATGTGAAAAAAATGTTTCATATAATAAATAAATAAATTTTGAACTTAACACTTGCTTTGCTTTTTCTTTTAAGTATCATAATTTATGAAAATATTTTTTATACTTACAAAGAGAGAGAGAAAGATAGAGACGAGGTCTAGACAGTTTGGCATAAGCCTGACCCATTGGCAGCAATTTATTAGCCAAAATTGCCGCTTGGGTTCAACTCAATAATTTTTCAATTTCCAAACACCTCAAGATCGCAATCGATGCGATTCGATTTGCAAAAAAAAAAAAATATATATATAGTAGAAAGAGAGAAGAAGAAGAGATGGAGAAAGAGAAGATGGAGACGCAATAACAACAACAATAACAACATTAAAAACGTCAAAGCATCAAGCACAAGGTAGAGTGTGGCGACAATGCTGACAATTGTCTGTGCTTAAGAGACAGCGACAGATGTGTGACAGAGACAGGAATAGAAAGCGATTTGAGATTCGCATGCACACGATGGGAACAGACAGACAGGCAGACAGACAGGCAGGCAGACAGAGAGACATACAGTTAGACAGTAAGGTAAACTGAAGACTGGGTAAAAGTCAGTCAGTCAATCGAACAATCAATCATATGGAATGACAGCTACGTCGACTTAAGTCAAAGGAAATAAGCAAAGGCAGCACACATACTTACCATCTCTCTCTCTCTCTCTCTCTCTCTCTCTCTCTTACTTTTACTCACTTACTTTTCCTCTCTCTCTCTCTCTCTTTCTCTCTCTCGCTTTCAATTTTTTGCTGGTTTTTTTTTTTGCACACACATGCACATTGATTTATATGTTTGGGCCGCCAAAAATTGAATGTTATTGCTTGAATGGCCGCAATTTACTAAAGAGCCCTGCCACGCCCACAAATTGTTAGCAGCCATACACAATTCTATCTCTCCCACTCACTCTCTATTCCGTTCAGTTGTTATTTATGAGCTTGTTTATTTATTAGATGGCCCCCAGACACTTGATAAAATTAAACGCAAATGGGCAGCAATTTTGCATTTGGCATTTTGATTTTGACACCTCCGCTTTAGCCACGTTCATCTCCCTACCCCCGTAAGCCTACGACTACACTGAAAATGGACAGCCATAGATTTTAAAATCTACAAAAAAAAAATAAAATAAAATGTGTAGGAAAGTTACAATCACAAATGCTCGACTGTAAAATACCCGATATTGAAATTCTTTGCAAAACTTTTGCGACATTAAATGCAAAATTGAATATTGTATAACTTGCATGGCATGTAATATACTATATATATAATTTTAACAGAATATCCAAATTAGTTCACACTGCCTAGAGCCACTGGAGAAGGCGTGGCAAAATTTTAAAATGACGTTACTCTGCCACCTGCAGCTTATACAAGCAATTTATAAAAAAAAAATATTTGAAGTTTGCACCAAAAGGATTTCCACCCGAACGATTTGCACCGGCAGGATATTGAGTAGAAAATAATGCAAAATATATATGTATATATATTACTTACCAGAAAATAAACAGCAAATGGCATCACGACAACGGCAACCAAGAGATCGGCAATAGCTAATGATACTATAAAATAATTCGTAACTGTTTGCAGCGAACGTTCGCGGCAGACGGAGAGAATGACGAGAATATTGCCGAAGAGTGTTAGGATGGGAAAAAGTATCAAGATCAGCGCCCAATAGTTATGATCAACTGTAAAGATAAAGCGAGAGAAAGAGAGAGAGAGAAAGAGAGAGGGAATATGTTATAGTAGCCTATAAAATACCCGGTAAAAAGCAAAAGTCTGATAATTAAGTATTAATAACTTAAGAGACCAAAAAAAAAAAATTTCAAAAGTTTAAGAAAAGTAATAATCGGTCATGCCCAACTACAGAATACCCGGTACATAGCAATTGCATAAATTTACAAATAAGCAAGAAGAGCAAATAAATTTCAATAATAAAATCAAAAAAAAAAAGAAAAAATATAAAAAAAAGAAAAAAATGGTAAGCTTTACCCAACTGTAATATACCCGGTACATTTCAATTGTAAGTAATAAATAAAAACAAAAATTTAAAAACATTATTGACTAAACAAAATGCAAATAAAAAAGTAATGAAACAGAGTATACTCGACTAAAAAATACCCGGTAAAAACAATTAATCAAGTTTTTCATGGAATAGATGACTGAAAAAAGGTTTTAATTATTAAAAAAAAAAACATGCATCAAGCAAAGCAAAACGAGCAAATTCAACCTTTGAATACCCGGTAAAAAAGAAAAACAAAAAAAAAAAATAAATGTTATATACGACTCAAATATACCCGGCACTTACCCATGCGTATTTCATGACAGGATTCCGTTGTTAAATTTAGCGTTGCATTTGTGCAATTGGTTCGATAGTTTTCAATATAAAGACTTGTCAAATTCTGTTCAAGCAGAACATTGCTTGCCGTTGTAGTGCTGATTGTTGTGCCTGAAACCGTGCTACCATTGTAATTGGGAAAATAATCATTAAAATTTTCTAATAGTAGCATAAATGAGCTACCACTTGTACCAGCACCGGCATCTCCTCCAGTCTCACCACCACCAACATTTTCTGCACCAGCATTAGCACCTGCACCAGCTTGTGCACCAGCTGCATTAAACCAAATAGAATCCGGATCATAACCAGAACCAGATGTCGTTCGATTCGTTAATCTTGTTGCTGTACGCTGCAAGAGATCACTGGCAACATCCATATTATCGGCATCCAGTGAACTGCCGATATCAGTATTAAAACCAGCACCGCTTAATATGCCATAATCCGTTTCACCATCAGCAACATTATCCAATGCATTCTCCTCGGCACTATCGATTAATGCAATATTTTTAGCATCTTGCGATGATTCGCCGCCATTTAATTGCTGTTCGACAAAGTTGCGCAGCGCATAGAGGCTACTATTGTTATTTCTGACATTGTCAATATTGTCGCTGCTGTCCGTTGATGTTAATGTTGTATTCTGCATTGTTTCGCCCATGTCCAATGTTAGCCAATTAAGTGAATCATTGAAATTGCTGGCGTTGCTGTTGCTGCCAATGCTAATGCTGCTGCTACTATCGAAGCCAGAAATAAAACTGTTAATGCTGTTTCTGCTACTGCTACTGCTGCCGCTGCTACTGCTGCTACTGCTACTGCTGCTACTGCTAACTGATGTTGGTGTTGTACCGCCGCCGGCATTGCTGAGGCTCAGATTATTGCTACCAGCGGCACTTAGCAGCCATTCGCTGATATCATCGATTAACGCATAGCCAGCTTCCTCAGCTGCCTGCGTCTCATCCAATGCACTGGCTACCTCATCGTACAGTGACAAATAGTTATTGGTTGATGTTGAGGAGCCGACAACATCAACATTAACAACATCATCACTGTTCATCTGTCTATCTTCCATTCCTAAGCCAATTGTTGTCCCCTCGGCCATTGTCTTTCCCTTTGCATCATTTGTACGATTTTGCAAATGTCCAAGTAATTTTTCAGCCAATGTTGTTGTTGTAGCTTTTGCAATGCTTGTTTCTGTAGCTGTTGCATTTGTTGTTGTTACTGCTGCTGCTGATGCTGCTGCTGCTGCTGCTGTTGTTGTTGCTGCTACTGCTGCTGCTGCTGCTGCAGCGGCTGCTGTTGCTGCTCTTGCTGTTACTGCTGCGGCTGCAACAGCTGCCGTTGTTGGCACCGCCATTGCAGTGGCAACTGCCATTGCAGACATATTTGCCAATGTCTGTTATCCGTTCTTCTTCTTTTCCTTTCAATTCGATCGAATACTTTCCGATGTAGTGTACACCACACCCTGCACGTTTACGTGTACTACGCCACGCATATCGATAGTTACTGCAAGTAAAGAAGAGAATAACAATTTTGCATAATTAAATAAATTGAACAAATTGCTGTGCAAAAGTTATATTTTATTATTATAAGAAATAAGCAAAGTTAGCTTCGACGGTACGTAAAAATACTTAGAAGAAAACTTCCTATAAAAAAAAATCAATTTTCGACTAAATGTTCCTATGGCAGCTACTTGATAGTAGCATTAGGTCGGTGATGATTCTGCCAGCTTCGATTTATATATATACATCTTATGGACTTAGGGATCATTGAGATTGAGCCTTAAAAGTGATAGACAAGATTGGATTGTAAAAGACGAACAGACGGACAGTCAGGCAGGCAGGACATGCATATCTGGTTTCTCTTGTCGACTCTTATGGCTCCTAATCGACGTTACAAATTTATGTCCTACATATATGGTTTTTACTTATGAGAAGAAATCAGGAAAATTTAAATTTCCTTTAGGTGAGAGATAAAAAAAATGAAGATCATGTAAGAACAAAATTAATTGATTTGAGGTGAGAAACACCAGGCGAACAGAAACTAGCAGAATGTAACAGAAAAAGCAGAAATTAAATGTATTTGAATTTCTGGTATAGGTGAATGCAAAATAAAAATGCAAATAATTTCAAAGTTGAAATTAATTGATTTTCAGACAGACAGCAGCAAATAGACAGACAGAAATTAAAAGAAATTCCTTTTATTTCAACCTGAAAGTATGTTCTCTTGCTTCTTCTTGCTTTTCTTCTAAAATATTTATTCCGGCTGTTAAAATTAACAGTTTCATGTTAAGAGTAAAGTTTTTGAATAAATTTGGAAATTTTTAGCTTTCTGAAATTATTATAATTTTTTTATAATAAAAATTTCAATTTACTTTTCATAATACAAAGCCAATTTTTCGGTTTTTTAATTTTTTTTTTCTATATGTCTGATTAACAAAAATTTAAATTATTGTTGAAAAATTGTGTTTTTTTTTATCGTAAATAATTAATTAATATTAATAATATTTTATTGTATATGTATATTTATATAAATAATAATATATTTATATATCTAAAAATATAATTATCTATATTATAGTTATCTATATATAATTTTGTAAAATGTCAACAGTTTCGAGTATGTTGAGCATGCTTCGCTGGGTTTGCTATGTCGGATGGCATACAGGAAGTATATAACAATAATGCCAAGCCAATGTCTAAAGGGGTCTGCCACGCCTCCTAAAGAGCGTTACAAACTCCTGTCCAAAGGGTATAAAAATATCTATGCATAAGCTAGATAGGATTTCATATTCGCACACTTTATGATTTCATTTATAATATGTGTTGTCATTATTATTATTTTTTTTTTCACGATAATTATCAATTTGAATTTCGCCGATTTATTCCTCTTTGCAGTTTGTGAAATTTAATCATTGTATTGAACGTTAATATACTTTATATAATTATTATCGAATATCACATAACGTATATCACGTAGTATATCACATGAGATGTTAATATATATTATTTATATACACTAACAAATATACTTTGAATTTTATCGTAAAGTTTGTAATGCGCAGAAATAAACGTTGCAGAAGTCTTTAGTGTACATATATGTATGTATATATATATATATATATATATATTATATATTCTTGATGAACATTAATAACCTAAACAATATTCGCATATTCATATTTCTGTCCATCATTATTTTTGTCGGTCCGTTTATCTCTATACCCGTCCGATTCTTCAAAAAACTTGCAGTAGATACTGCTGCTTACATATATCCATAAATAAATCGAGCAGCCTAAACTTGGGCTTCTATATCATATAACTTTCATCGATATGATATAATAAATTTTAAGCAAGAGTATAAAATATTCATTGTAATGGAAATAGTTTTCGCTTTCATGTGTATTTGTTGCGTGTGTATATATATGTGTGTGTGTGTGTATGAACTGCATAAAATTAGTTGTAAAATGTGCAATTAATTTTAATGCATGTAATTAATGGATTGCCGTTAATACATGAATTTATTTAAATTATTAACAAGATTTTAAGCAGAAAAAAAATGGTGAGAAAAAAAAATGTGGAAATTGGAAATTGGAAAGTGGAAAAGAAGAAATACAGATGATGTTGCCAAAGTTGCAGCAGCAATTGTTGTTATTATTGTTGTTTGTGTCCTTGAAAATGAATTAAAAATGGAAATTACATTTAAACGGAAATAGAAAGAGACAGAAATATACAAAATACATATATGTAAATATATATAAATATTTATATATAAATGCCTATAGATTGATATATATGTATATATATACTTTGCTCTAATTGACGCTTCTTTTAGCGCCAATGCAATTATCTATCCAACTGCGTTAACTTTGTCCAGCCGCTCACATTCTCGTTTCCCGTTTCCCGTTTCCTGTTCTTCATTTAGAGTTCCCCGGTCTCCCTTTTTTCGCTTCTCTGTTCGCTGCTACCCGCACGTTTAATTAACTCTTTAATCAATTTATTGCCAATTATTCTACAAAAAGCGTCAGTGAAAATTGTATAATTTAATTAAGTTAGGAAAAGCAAAAGGTTTTTCTGTGTGTGTGTGTGTGTGTGTGTGTGTCACTTTTCGTTCACATTTTCCCTTTGCTGCCTTTTCGCAGCGTCTCTTCAATTTTTTTTTTTTTTTGGCTGGCAATGAAAGCAAGTTGAAAACGCTGCGCAGCTCACACAGTGGGGCAGAGTAGGTGGTATAGTATAACGGAGTCCAAGGAGCAAGTCAAACACTTCAGGTTCCAAGATTGAGAACCTGACATAGTCTCATTTTGCGACGTTCCATTCTCTATCTCTCTCACGTTTTCTCTATCACACACTCTTTGCTCTTTCTTGCTTTCCAGCTGCTGTTACATTTTGCAATTTTCGCTTTTGTATTTACCAATTGGCGCTGATTAAAGCCGACTTAGTCATTGGCCCATAATTAAAAGATGCTTCGCTCTGTCCTAATGAGAGCCATAGCTAAATGCCAAAGTTAACGCCAAGCTATCGAGCCAGCAAACCATCGAGCCACCAAGCATTTACGCCAAGTGAACAGGATTTTCGAAGGCTTTGCTTTTGCCATTTGTCGCCAAACGTTAAAGTGATTTTTTTTTCACTGAGCTTTACAATAAATATCGATTATTATTATTATTATTATGAGTTCATTGAATGTCGCCGCAACAAAAACTTAATATCACGTCTTCAATAATCGATTTTTCGTCTGAATTGTCTGTCTATATACTATATGAACTATAGACGATATACGTAAATGTATATTTACGCATTATTATAATTAATATTATTATTTTTTTTATGGTTTTCAAGAATTTATTTTGATATTTTGACATTTCAAAAAAATTATATTTAAATTATTTGATATTTACAATTAAATATTTATTAAAATTTTAATTCAATATTTTTTCTAAATTTACATTTTTGTTGGAATTTACATTCTTGTTAATTAGAAATGTAGAAATAAATAAATAAAAAAAAATAAATAAATATCAAATATTTGACTTTGAATTATGAAAAGAGAATTCAAAAATTACCATTTAAAAAATATGATTCCGAAATTTATACAAGTCAAAATACATTCGATTTTAAGTCTGTTTAAATACCAGGTGATCGAAAACTAAACTTTACTCTTAACTTGACACTGTTAATTTTAACAGCCGAAATAAATATTTTAGAAGAAAATAACGAGGAGAATATTACCAGCAAGTATAAAAAATATGTTGCATACTTTCAGGTTGAATGGAATCTTTTCTTTAATTTCCGTCCGACTAATTGCTGTTACATTTCTGTCTGAAAATCGATTAGAAATCCAAGGATATAAAAACTTTAGTCTGCTGAAAATAATTTTGTTTTAATTGTTATTATTATTTTTTATTTTCATTATAAATATTTATTATTAATTTTACTTTTATTATTATTTTTATTTTATTTATTATTATTTGTATTTTTATTAAAATTTTTAATATTATTATTATCAACAATTATTGTTTTTATTGCTATTCTTTTTCTTCTTCTTATTATTATTATTTATTTATTTTAATCTTCATTTTTATTTGCACATTTTATTCTCGCTTTTCTTGATCTAATTTTTTTCGCCCACACATAATGCTTATTTTCTGAGTGTCAAAATGATTCATCGAATTGTGTTAATGTGTATGACTGTATATATGTATATGTATATGTATATGTATATAATGCGATCTTAAACGTGTCGTGTCGTGTTTGCACGTGCTGTCTTTATGTGTATATGTTAATATCTGTATATATAGTACATTTATTTTTGTATACTTTATTTCGAGCAACTGCCATCGAGCAACAGCGAAACCAGCAACAGAGACGTGTACCACTTGCCTCACTTGCTACACTTGCCACACTAGCAAATCCGTGTCAGCAAGCAGTAACGCCCATCGACACTACGTTCGCTCCCCCTTCTTCCGGCCCCCTTTGCTCTTCTTGCATTCATCTTTCTCTTTCGGCAAATATAAAAGAAGTAAGCAAATTGTTGGCTCTAATGAAATTTTGACGCAATACGACAAGAAAACAACAAAAAGAACAACAACATGCAAGAAGTGTGTGTGTGTGTGTGTGTGTAGCAATGGATAGTTGAACAAGAGTAAAAGGAAAACGGAAAATCTTAAATATACATAGACATACACACACAGACACACACACATAGTGATATATGTATGTATTTACCGACACTCTCCAATCAAAATGCGCGTTTTGGTTGCCTTTTTCATTAATTACGCTAGCAAAGTGGCAACAGCAACAGCAACAAACAGCAGTAATAACAACAGCAAGGGCAATAACAAGAACAAGAACAAGAACAACTACAACAAAAAAAAAAAAAAAAAAACAACAACAACATGTAGAAGATGAAGAAGAAGCAGAAGCAGAGAGAACAACAAAATGAACAAGCGACAATGCCAAGGATTCAGCACAATTCAACTTGGAACTCGAACTGAAACTGAAACTGAACTCAAGTCGTGTAATTAATTTCACATTCGCTTGAGCGATGCCTTTGAATATGCGCCGACCGCACGCAATCCAGCAACAATAACAACAACGCAAGAACACCAAAAATACAAATAAAAAAAATAAAATAAAGAAAAGGCACACAGGCAATTCAAAGATTTTGAGTCTGAGTAAAGAAGGTGCCACTTTTTCTTCATCTTCTTCTTTCTATACTTCTTCATCTGTTTCTACTTCTTCTGCTGCTGCTACTAACGCCAAGGCAAGGTTACCACGGCTAAGCAACTGCTGCCAAGTTAGAGTGTCATTTCCTGTCGCTGGCACCCCGACTCAATTCCAAAACCCAACCGACTATACAATTCCCTACCTCTCTCTCTCACACTCTCTTCCTGTTCCTTATCCTCATCCTATTGCTACTGTTCCTGTCCGCCTTCCCATTACAAGCTACAATCACATTGCTCACATTGCTTTAGCCATCTGGCAAGACCCAGATCGAGCAAGGCCGACAACAAGGCTAAATGGCATGCGACCACATAATTTGGACTTGTTTGTTGCTACTGTTGTCGTTGCTCTTGCTCTTGCTATTGCTGTTGCTTTTGCCGTTGACGTTGCCTGGGATTGCTTTGTCTCTGCCATACTAATCAGCCTTGTTGCCATACTAATGGCATTATGATGAAACAACTGAAACTTCAACAGCTCAAGCAGCTCTTCAACTCCAACTGTGTCGCCACACTGTGATTCTCCCCTATGTCCGAGCTTTTATATATACAACTCTCTCTCTCTCTCTCTCTGACTGCTTACTTAACTTGTGCAAATCTCTGACAATGCAAATTGTAAGCGAGCCATGTCCCAAGCCATGACGAATGTATTTATAAATATATAATTCTTTTTCATAACTCACTTGCACACATTTTGCATTCAGTTTGTGACGCTTTAATATCAAAGTTGAATGGTAAAACGCAGCTGTCACACATCATAACCAGCATACAAAACTATATTATCTGGAACAACATTTACTATTAAATATTTCAATACTACGCCTATTACACTTCTAACATCACTGCAGTTGATTTCATATCTGATTAGAATTTATTCCCATATACTCTATACTTCACAGTCAATATCCGATGTTTCATATTTTGAAATATTTGGTATCCCATATTCTTAATCATAAGTATCATTTAAATATACCAATATATGAATATTTTATATATTTCCTTTAATTTATTTATTCTATATGTGTTCAATCTATATTTTATATATACCCCAATACATGTCGAAAATGAACCGTAATATTATCCAATGTATATTCTTTATATAAACGGCACTATGTGGAATTTGACTTTTTTTGTTTTTGGCATTAATGTCTATTCTATTATCTATTCTACAGAGACCCAATATATGTATTTATCCTATAGCTGTTACATTTATATCCTATGAATCTCATATGTCTATCTTATATCCAATATTCTATATCTACCAAGCTCATATATATCCTATATCCTATATCCTATATCCTATATCCTATATCCTATATCCTATATCCTATATCCTATATCCTATATCCTATATCCTATATCCTATATCCTATATCCTATATCCTATATCCTATATCCTATATCCTATATCCTATATCCTATATCCTATATCCTATATCCTATATCCTATATCCTATATCCTATATCCTATATCCTATATCCTATATCCTATATCCTATATCCTATATCCTATATCCTATATCCTATATCCTATATCCTATATCCTATATCCTATATCATATATCCTATATCCTATATCCTATATCCTATATCCTATATCCTATATCCTATATCCTATATCCTATATCCTATATCCTATATCCTATATCCTATATCCTATATCATATATCCTACATTCTACTCTATTCCCCACTCTTTTTATCTATCCTAATCCATTCTCCACTTTCGACTCTTTACATCTGCTCATCAAATACCAAACTCAATTCCGCACGACAGTTTCACAACTAATTGCTGCGGGCTTCGGTTTCATTTCATTTTCATTTCATTTTACCGTTCGAATATGACGTCGTTGCAGTCGACGCAATGTCGCGGCTCATTTACAACATCCGCTAGACGCTAGTATTGTATACCCAGAGAGTGTGGGACAAGCAAGGGGCGTGGCTGGCATTTCCTTTTTGCCAGGCCACACGACGACAATCAACGACACTCAATAAATCAGCAAAGTGTAATTATTTCCAACGCCAACGTTGCGGCACATTCAACGCATGCGAGTTTGGCACAATACTAAACATTCAAATACACACACAGACATACAGACATATATACACACACACATATACATATATATATGTTAAGGAAAACAATTGCTTCAAAGTTTGTCAGCAATAATGTTGCGTTGTTTGAAGCTTTGGGCCAAGGTTGAAACTGGTTCTGCTTCGAAATTTCAACAAACTTCACTCTACTCAAACCCTCTCACTCTCTCTTTCTTTACATCTCTTTCTTTCTGTCTTTCATCTGCTGTCATTTGTTAGCAATTAATTTGTAATATTTTTTTTTATATATTTTTTCTTTTTTTCATTTTTGCTGCATTGCGTCGCATTGCGATCGTGTCACGTCGCTTTGGCATCTGCTTCAAATTTCGTGGCACGTTTACAGTTTTTGAACCCAACGCTTAACTCAAATTGAGTTGTCACACACACACACACATACATATACGTACGTATACATATAGATATACATATACGTATGCGTTTGATAGAGGACTACGATAAGCAAATTGGTTTCCGATTTAGTTAGCGCGTGCAAGCGCCTGGGACACATGTAGCCCAAAGGCGAAGCTTATGTCCTGGATCCCAATGCTCTACTACGACGGCCAGCCACACATTCACACACACATACACACATACACATACATATGTATAGCTTAGTGTGTATTGCCAGCGGGCAGAGCAGCAACAGCAACAGCAGCAGCAGCAGCTGTCGCAAGATAAATTTTATGGCTAGCTGTCAGCTTTTTTGCTCCTACAACTCTCTACACTGACGGGGCGCAACCTCGCACACACTTTCCGGGATTCATATACAGATTCTAATTCAGTTTTCAGTGTGTTTGGGTTTTTTTTTTTTTTTGGCCGTTCGATATCGCTGGCAGACCCGTGGGCGTTGACGCTCGTCTGTGGTTCTGAGTAGCAGCTAGCAGCTAGCTGTGGCTGCGACTGCTTCCTATGACATATGCTTGTTAACTATGCAGTTGGCAGCAAATATCACAGACAATTGCCAAAGTTAAAGCTGGTCGCCCAGCTCAAAAAAGCACCTGACAACTGTCAATAAACAAGCCACAACGAGACAGAGATGGCAATAATGTGTGAGCAAGCGCGTTAGAGAGTGAGAAAGAGGAAGAGTATGTCTGTGTATATATGGTATATGCCATGGGACTGAAGCTAGGTGAAGTTAGCGTGCAGTTGAAGCTGACATGGGCAACATTTGATGATTGTGTTGCTGCTGTTGTTGCTGTTGCTGTTGCTCTTCTGACTCAGCATGACATTTGCTTATTTCCACTTCTATTAGCCACAAGTCCCAAAGCGTCAAAAGCGTGCGAAACAATTGAAATTTATGCGTTAACTTTCGCCGCAACACGCTGCGTATGAGTTATGTACGTTGCGCGCATACGCAGCATGTGCAGCAGCAACAGCAGTAGCAGTAGCAGCAAACAAAAATGAAATAAATATAAGATCCCTTTAATTTTATCTACTCTCTCTCCCAATCTCTCTCTCTACCTCTCTCACTGTAGCGTGTGTGTGTGTGCGTGTGTGGAGTCTTTGAGTCTGTCCATATGCCTCAATCAGCTGCGGGTCATCAAGCCGACGCGTTGATCTAGGGGTATGATTCTCACTTCGGGTGCAAGAGAGGTCCTGGGTTCAACTCCCGGACGAGCCTTGAGGGAAATATATATATATATACATGCGTCGCACTCTCGCGCTTGTCTGCTGCGAGTGTGTGTGTGTATGTCTGGTTATTTCTTTTTTCTCATATATATATATATTATTTTTTTTGCAGCGCTTTTACGCTCTTCCCTCTCACCTATCTCTCTCTCTGTGTTTTTTTTTTTTTGGTGGGTGCTAAACGGGATGCGCTACTAGAGCGCAAAAATATATTTTTGTATATAGCGCAAGAACCGCTTATCGCTTCAAGTCTACTCAAGCGTCAACGGAGCGATTCATTCGAGAATTTCTTATGCTTCAATGAACCAGAAGTGTTGTCGTCGGCAGCGTTCGCGTCGCGTCCTGTTATTATACATATATACACACACATACACACATATGCATAGATATATAAATTTCTATACTATATATAAATAAAAAGATATATCTGCACTATATGAGCTACGTATATATATATATATATGTGTGTATGTCTGTCTGTGACTGTGTATGTGTATGTATGTGTGTATGTGTGCGTTTACGTGTGTCTCCTACGCGCCAGTTATGCTGCTGTCTTCTCTCTATAACTGCCATGTTTTGCCTTTTACTTTGCCCTCAACTCAATTGCGCCCCTTGTTTTTTTTTTTTTTTTTTGCCCCTTTTGTTCCTTGCTTTCTAGCTTTCTTTTTCATGTTTTTGCTTCGCTCTTTTTAATACTCTTGCTAGAGTAGACAATATATTTCTTTGTTTAATAAGCAAATTGTATATACTGTGTATTAATTTCTGATCAGCAGCAGTCAAGTCTATATCTTAAATCTGTAAATCTTTTCAACTGTCAGCATCTGTCTGTGACAGTCTCAAATTATTTGCTCATAAGCTTCTTGCATAAACTTCATATAATAATTATATATATATTGCTGACATTTCCATGATCGCTCAAAAATAATTTTTTTTTTTTTTTTGTGTAAAATATTTTTGCCAGTGTATAAAATGTTCGCCGTGTTGAACTTTATAACTTTTCATTTTTGTGTTTCTTTCTTTATTGTTGCTGCTGTTGTTGCTGTTGTTGTTTTTGTTGTTGTTGTGCGCTATTGTCGCGCTCTTTTGTTGCTCGTTCTCTTGTCTAATGGAAAATTATTGAAAAGAAAGGCCAAATTGTACGCTCAATTTTCTGCAGGGTGACGAAAACAGCGACACGATGAACTCAACGCTGGCAACGATGGCAATGAAGGCAACGAAGGCGACGACTTCCCAGTCATTTTGCAGCAATTTTAAAGCATAAGCGTTATAATCATAATAATAAAAGCAAAGTGCCATCACAATTTTTCAAAATTAACAAAAGAAACCAAAAAAAAAATATATATATAAAAACAGCAGCAGCAGCAGCAGCGGCAGCAAAAAAAAAACTAACACGTCATGGCGACGAGGGAAGTAAGAACGAACGAAAAGTCATTTAGCTGACGGTCAGTATTTGCTTTTTCACTTTATATATAATACAGATTACATCCACATACACACACACACACACACACACACACAGAGACAGAGACAGAGACACTCACTCACTTACTTTCCCTCTCACACACTCTCCTTTTCACTCACTCACGTAGTGGTTGAACCTCTGACCTATGTCAGTTATCACACGATCAATACGAGAGAGAGCGAGAGAGAGAGAGAGAGAGAGAGAAAGAGAAAAGAGAGCAAGTCTTAATTATAAATTAATTTAAATTTAAATTTAATTTTTTAATAATATTAACTACGCTAAAATCGATCGTTAAACGAAAAACCGAACCAAATTCAAATTATAGATTTATGTATATATAAGGGAAATGTTTATTAATAAATTTATCAATAAGAATTAGTTGTTATGAATGAATAATGTTGTTACTAAACATTTGTATAATATTACTCTGTGCTTTTGCGTTTGACATGACTTTTGCCAACTTTTGCCAAGAAAATGGTAAAATATGCCTAAAGGATTCGCAATGCTGCAATGAAAAGTGTAATGCAATTTTCTTGTGTTCCGATACATGGTCGGTGAATATTCTTAAACTGCCATCAACAACAACTATGAGACCTCTATTAGAATATTAGGCTATGATATAAAATTCATTAAATATATAAACATATATGCATATAATTTATTATTGTTTTTTTTTTTTTTTATTTTTAAGCGAAACCTTGTCTACACTGTGGCTTGGTTTTGATTCTCATCTCTGTTAAAGTCTAGGCTGCTTGCTGTAAATGAGACTTATTTCCTTTCTCTCTCTCTCTCTCATATACACACATAGAGTCCTGCTTAAAGCTCATGATTTATTCAAGCAAAACATTTTGCATTACAAAAGGCTGCAAGCAAGCGCCGTTGACCACGCAAATGAGCAACGAAGCGAAGTGAAGCTTTATTTGAGCAATGCAGAGCGAATGAGAGAGCAAGTGGGAGATGGAAATGGAGATGAAGAGGAAGAGGAAGTGGGAGGTAGTGTATCGAAGGAAACAGAAAAATGAGCAACAACAAAGTCAATACGCTTGGCATAAGCTGTGAAGCAGCAACAGCACCAGCACCAGCAGCAGCAGCAGCAACAAAAAGAAAGTCATGGGGCAAAGATGAAGCAGAATTATGCAGTCACTGCTGCTACTGCTGTTGCTTTTGCCTTTGCTCTAGCATAAAGAAAGTGGCAGAAAAATGAACAGCTGACGGCAAAATTGCCAAACAAAGGAGTTCCACGATTGACGTGCCACACACACACACAGCAGCAGCAGCAAGATGAATGAATGTGAATGGCGGCTTGGTAGGCAATAGCAGCGTAACGTTGAAGATGAAGGATGCAAGGCATACGCTTTTGGCAAATGAATACCAACAATAGGTGGCACAAAGTTTTCAGGCTCTGCTTGATGTGACTCTGGCTATGCAGTAAATGGTCCGGGATGCCTGGCAACAAACTGCCGGACAATAAAATATGCGTGTCTTGCACAGTTATTAAAGTGTGAGCTCAGTCAGTTCTTTTATTTATAGCATATGCCAAGTAGTAGTTCAATATGTTAATACTGGCAACATTTTGAATATTGGCCTAGATAATAATAATTGCAGGCAGAGGTAAGTCAATAAAAGAAATTGCAACAATTATTCAAGTTATGGAAATAATACAGCAACTCTTTCTCTTAACATTTACAACTCGGAGCCTACAAAAATATATTATTATAAAGTCATTTTATGAGCTGCAGTCATATCAAGTTTATTTTGAATTTTTGCTCACGCATCTTAACAATTGAAGGTTATATTTGGCGGGTCATAGGTTTCATACACATGTTATCTTACAGGGATACTTTTAATACAAAAACTCAATTTTCGGCTTATATGATAAATAGTTATATGGCGATTTAGTGGTCCGTTGCGGCCAGTTCCGACTTAAATACACTTCATGAATATAGCGTTTAAGTATGCCAGGGATCATTGAGATAGCATTAAAACTGAAAGACTAGTTTGGACGTTACAAACTCCTGTCCAAACTTAATATATATATGTCAAAGATAGTCGTAAGACTGTAGAGGCTAGTCTTGGTCTCCCACTAGTACGATCCGGAGAAAACTCTCGATAGCTTTATTCGTGACATACCAGGGGAGTCCAGACGCAAGCTTGGCAGCACGTGACTGCATCACAAATAACGAAAAATTTATCATTACCGATTTGACAGCTACAGCAAGCAATGGAAGAATGAGAGAGAGAGAAAGAGAGAGAGAGATACACAGTGAAACATAAAGAGAATGATAGAGAGACCGAAAGAGCAATGGCTTTAAACTTTTACAAAAATATTTGAAGCTAATGAAATTTTCATAATTTACATTGCATTGAAACGCTTTGATTCGAAAGAATTTTCTTTTCAAAGCATTTATATATATATATATATATATTTTATATATTTTGTTTTTTTGTTAGACATTACTGTGCGCACTGATCCAATCAAATGCCAAAGTGTGGCAAGCAAGAATAGAACGGCCCATGCCACGCCCATGCCACCAAACGTGCCAATGCTCCATTATGTTTGCTTGCTCTGCCTGTTGCCCAGCATTCGGTAGACAATGGAAAATATCTTTCATTAACTAATTAGCTTACTTTTTCATCTGGCAGTGTCTTCTTCGGCATCGTGGGGAGGCATAGGATGGGAATGGCGTCTGTTGTGCTTTTGTTTTGGAAATGTCCACCTTTAATTTCTTGTACATCTGCGCGCTTTCATCTACTTGCAACAAGGAGCAGACAGCGTATACGCAGAAAGGATAACGTGTAAAATACAACAACTAATAGAATTTTTTTTTTGTTTTTTGTGTTTTTTTTTCTTTTGCCTTTTCTTTTTCTTTTGCTTTTGCTTGGTGCTTTTCTATTTGCTGGTTTTGCTTTTACTTTTGCTCTTCCTTGTCTTTTGTTATTTTACGCTTTACAATTCTTTTGGGCTTGCCAGCAAAAATTTGTTGAGCTAACGATTTGGGGTAGTCGACAAGCAGAAGAGCAGTCGAGCACGCCGACCTGCTGTCATACTGTCGTTCTGTCTTTCTGTCTTTCTGTGTTTCTGTCCCATTGTCCTTGACGTTCACTTTGATTAAAGTGAAAATAAATGAGGGTCCTAGACAACTGCTGTTGCTTTGCCCCATCTCCCAACACAAAATTCGTCTTTTCCAGCTTGTTTGACTCTCCTCCTTATACTCCTACTCATTCTTCACCAACTTGTCTACTCGTCCAGCCATAACGCCAGCTTCAATCCCTGCTTCTTTCACTGTTGTTCGACTGTTCATTTTGCTCATGCTGTTTCTGTGGCGCCAACAGGCAACGAACGAGCGGGCAACTTCATTAGATGCCACTAAAAATAAAAGCGCCCATGGCTTAACCAAGACCCTAACTGTCATCCAATTCTCAATTCTTACTGCTTTTTCTTCAGGTTTTTACATGTAGTTCTCTTCTTTTTTTTTGGTACACCCGATAGTCATAGGATACAGCATGCATGATGACATTGTATCACCAGGATATGTATACAATTCACATACCGGGCAGTGGAGGACTTCATAAAGTATATTCATATATTTTTATTCCGGATCAAATGTCAAGATTGGAACCTAACCACGTACAAAAGCTTCCAAATTGCAGATCAATTCCCTTTTGGATTTCTATTATCCTCCACTGCCAGACTAAAGTGCTGGAACACTGAAACCTTGGCCCATAACGGATAAGCTATCCAGCAGCTGGTTACCGGATATTTTATAGTCAAGCAGATTCAATTGCAACTTTTCAGTTTGTTTTGCTTTACTTTTCTTCTTTTTTTTTTCTTCCTTTTGCAGCCTACAATTAAATGTACCGCTGACGATGAGAGTCTGCAAAATTCATTTAAATATACAACCAACCGTCGACATGGACATCGTCATCGTCATCTTCATCGACAATGACATGGACATGGACATGGAAATGGACATTTACATTCGTCACGAACAACGTTTGTCCAAGTAATCAGGGGCAAATTAGTCGATGGTGCTGGTTGCAACCACGAGAAACGTGTTTAAACATTGACTGCAATTACAGAGATTCACGATGGGAGATGCGGCAACTTAACATGCGATGCATAAAATTTTCCAGATTTTAACGGAAATTTAAAAGATTTTTCAATCTGTTCTTTTCCGCATAATATAATTTGCAAAGAATTTCTTGGAAATTGCGTTGGAAAGAAAAGACTTAAACGTTTATCCGGAACCACGGCTTGTTGGTCCCAATGAGTGTACATACATATGAATATGCTGTGTATTTAATGAAGACACAAGAGACGAATCTCTGCTGTTGCTGGATTCCTAGAAAAACTTACAGTCATTTATACTAGTTAGTCTAGTTTTCTTATAGAACGTTGAGTATTTCTTGGAAAATTGTTTCTTAAATTGTTGAGCAATAGTTTGAATTCTAGAATTCAATAGTTTAACCTCGAAAAATTTGATTGTTTCTCCAAATGTCTGGAATTATTCTAATTTAAGGTTTGACTTTATTTAGAATATATATGTAAAAGGTAACGTTACGATTAGACTCACGTATCGTTGATATAACTTAAATGTTGGATAACTTAATGAAAAAGTTGAGCATATTAATTGCTTGCGCGGATGTTGTTTTTCTTGTTTGTTGCTGGTGTTCCTGGTGTTGTTGGTGTTGTTGGTGGCTAAGGGTAATAAAAGTGCTTATCCAACTAATCAAACTTATGCAATTATTGCAGCTTATTCAATTTAACGCGCATTTGTCTACAGCCCACAAAAACAAAAGGCAGAAGCAACAACAACAACAAGAACAAAACACAAGAAGAAGAAGAACAAGCAACAGTAAAACAGCAACAACAAATCCAACAAGAAAAACTCCAATTAAATGAGCATAATACCAAAAACCCATTACACAATTTAGCTTCAGGACGAGTTGAGGACGACGTCAGGTGGTTGTTCGCAGCGTTGCTGTAATGTGGCACGGTATGCCTTAATATTGAGTGGCATGGTGTTGTGGTATACTACCGTGTGGTATGATACATACATACAAACTCGTATATTCCTGGGGTTGAGCTCAGTGTAAGTTACCCGGCAGCGAAATAAACTGTGCGCGTACATATAATATATATATTATTTTATATATATATGTATATATATGATATATGTACACGTTCATAGCATGATTACATGACAGAGACACAGACAGAGACAGAAACAGAGACAGCTAAGCATTTGTACGCTTGAAAACACATGTTAATTTGAAAATTTCTACACTTTTCCCACTTAATGAAATAAAATTCACATACAAAAATTGATAATTGCATTTGTTGTTTCCATCAAATCACTTCAAATTAGTTTTTTTTACCATTTTCGTTTTTTTTTATTTTTCCACTTTCAACAGCAAAAAAAAAAAAAGAAAAATAAAACTAATTGAAAATAAATTTTGCACATTATTCTCAATTGTAGCAAATAAAAGCAAGGGGCACTTTTGGAGATGACAAAAGATTCGAGTAACGGAATGAACATTTTGTGAAACACAAAATGTTAAGAATTAAATTACAAACGACATTTAAAATGAATAATTGCCATTAATACTATTATTAGCTAATTGTTAGCTAAGTAGCTTAGTAATAAGCTTGAGGAACTTCAGAGGTGAATAATTTTTGTTGAAAATATTTTATCATGACTTTTGGCATAATAATAATAATAAAAATATTTATGTAAACTTAACAACAAAATATTAGAAAATAAAAATGAAATAAAAGAATAAAATGAGAAAAAAATGAATATGAAATGAAAAAAATGAAAAATATTTAAATAATATGTAAACGAAAAGAAAGTAAAGTGAAAATCTATATATATGTATACATATATATATAAAGAGCAACTCTGTGCACTGCGCACGTCAGTGAGCAGCAAATATGAAAATTGAGGAACAAAGCCCAAAAGTGAAATGAACTGTAATCAATTTCGAAAGTCCTGAAGTCGGTCAATGGTCGGCCTAGCGGTACAACAGTAATTTCCGCAACAATTCATGGAACGTTAACGCGCACCCTGCACCCCTATACTTCAACACTACTGCTTCCCTGCCTGCACCTCCTCCTCCTCCATCGAAGACAGCATCATCACATCAGCATACTCTGCACACTTCTCCACCAACAGACTTTCACCTTGTTGTCAAACCACATTTCGCATAGCCAATGCCAATTATTAACATTTTGGCCAAAAATGAACAAAAGCAAAATAACAAAAAAAAAACGAAAAGCGAAAAAAAAATTTTACCCAAACCGCAAGGTAAAAACAAAACGAATTATTAACAAGGTTCTGGGGAATGGTTTTGGATGTTCACTTGCTGGCCCATGGCCCATGGTCCTCATTGCTCATGCTACCAAATTTCCAATATATATATATATATATATATTTTTTTTTTTTTTGTACCATGGCCAGCCGGTTGCTGTTTGTTTTTTAAATTTTAATGCTTTTTGTAAAAGTTTTGCATACAAAAAATAAATAATAAAAAAAGGAACACACACACATACAGAAATTTTTTTTTTCGGTTTTTAACGATTCAACTTTCTGTTGGAGCAATTTTTCTTTTTCATTTGGTCGAGCGAAATTTATGAAATTTCGCACAGTTTGCTGATAAGAAGGCAAAGGTGAAATGAATGCAGCACACTGTTAGAGAATCCTATAGTGGGCGTGGCTCTGTAAAGTATCTTGTGGTTTGCCTTTTGAAGGCCCAGCTCTATGGGTGCCCCAAAAAAAAAACGGGTAATTAATTTTTCCCTGGCAAACGCTTTGAAGTGTGTTTGCTGCCAGGTGCCAGGTGCCAGATGCCAGTTGGCAGTTGTCTGTTGTTGTAACAGTTATGGTTACTGTTTCCTATTAAAGTTTCAGCTACAGTTCTAGCTCTACATATAGCTAGATCCACAATGTTCTAGGTATAGCATTAATTCTTATCCGGTTCCTGTTTCAAGTTCAACTCCAATTTTTCTCTCTATTTATTTCAGTTATCAGATATATTCTAATCATTATTCATGCTTTGGTTTCAATTCAGATTCCAGCTCTGGAGCTCTGAGGTGCAGTTCTAGTTCAAATTGTATTTCATTTTCTACTTCTAGTTCGATATCATAATTGTTCGAATTAATGATCTAGTTCCAGTTCCAATTCTGTTTCTAGTTCTAGGCAGTTACACAGTTCTATTTCTATTTCTAGTTTCAGTTCCAGCTCTAGTTCCACTTCTAGTTTTCATTACATTTTCAATCACATAATTTAGTTACTAATGGCATAGTTTTAATACTAGTTCCAGTTCCAAGTCGAAATCTAGTTGTACTAACAGTTTTAGTACTGCTTCTATTTCTAGTTGCTATTGAAACAGTTTCAAATTTCCATTTCCACTTGCAGCTATAATTCCAGCTTATATTTCATTTGCAGTCCCAGTCCCAGTCCCAGTCCGAGTCCAGTTTCAGTTCCAGTTCCAGTTCCAGTTTTCATTCCCAGTGTCAGTGGCAGTTTCAGTCATTGGCAACGACATGCAGCGCACTTTATCAATTTTATGTTGACAATAATTGCATTAAGCAGACTTCGCCCGCCTCTGGTCTGCCTCAACTGACAGACAGACAAACAGACAGACAGGCAGACATACTTCGGTGGGTAAACATATATTGTATATCTACTATATATGTATATAAATATATATATATATATATATATATAATATATAGAGATATGCATACCTGCTGTATGCCTGTGTATGTGTGCGTGTGTTTACATATGTGTCTGTCATTTTATAAAGTTGACTGCAAATGAAGTTATTGTGTGTACTTGAGGCGAGCAAACGAATATTACACATAGAAACAACGAACGAAAATTTCTCAGAAATTCTCATTAAAAGCGACAGACTGTTGAAGTCAGACAGAGCCAGAAAATGATAAAGATAAAGACAGAGAAAGAGAGATTGAAAAATGTTGCCTGTTGCCCGGATATGCCCTTTTTATTCTTTTTTTTTTGTAGGCGTGGCAGTGTTCAAGCACACCCAAATGAAATTATTGACTCTGGCCGAGAATGTTTAACTGGTAGATGGAGAAATGGAGACTATAAACTGTAGATGGCAGAGGGGTTGCTGTTGCTGTTGCTGTTGCTGTTGATGTTGATGTTGATGTTGATGTTGCTGCAGATGTGAGTGAGAGTGAAAGACAAGCAAATGACACCACATGAAAATGTGACAACAAGCGAGCAAATAAGAAATTGAATGCCTCGACATGCTCGAACGCGTCAAGTCTGAAATGGAATATGAAAATGCAACGACAGACGGCAGCAATAGCAGCAACAGCAACAGGAGCAGCAGCAAAAACAGCAAAATCCAAGCGGAAAACATGCCCATGTCACACGCATACAAACACAAATACACATATTCAGAGCGACAAGTACAGACACGCACAACACAACACACACAGACACGCACCCATAGTAAGCTTAACACACACCTCGTTCGGGTAACTGCAGCTGAGTCCATGTACGTTACGATTGCACGTTCCGCTATTGCTGTAATACTACATACTACCTTTTAGTGGGCGGTTATGTGGGTGTGACCAACGAGTTGCTGCTGCTGCTGCTGTTGCTGCTGCGTTATTGAATTAAACGTAAAGCGACAACGCAGAACGCACAACGCACATAAGAACAAACATGCAGAGAGACATGTACATATTTTCTATGTATATGTATGTGTGTACATATGCATATATGTGTGTGTGTGTGTGTGTGTGTGTGTGTGTGGGTGTGTATTTAATGAGTGAGGCGGCTCAGCAATTTATTGTTGCATATATATGAATATACCATAGAGTGCTAAATGTGCGTGTCTCTCTCTTTCTGTGCATGCCTGTGTATGTGTGTGTGTGCGTATATTGGAGTGCCATAAGTATGGTCATTGTCCGGCCGTAAGAGCCGTTCATTTGCGCAAGCTTAAGACAGTTTTATGGCACTTAACGCCTCCAATTCGCCTACGGCCCATACTCATTCACATCACATTTCTTATTTCTACTCCATCACCATCACCATCAACATCACCATCACCATCAGCACTGTTACTGCTACATCATTCTCCTTCTATTGCCAAGCAAGGAGACAAAGAACAAAAATCCAGCCAAGCACTATGTGAAATATGATTTTTGTCTTTATAGTAAGAAACTGTAGAAACAAGCAGAGATATGAAGCCTGAAATTGAAATTGAAATTGAAACCGAAACCGAAACTGACACTAAAATTGAAACTAAAACTGACCACACTAAATGTACAAAACAAAATTCATTAGACATATATGAGAGCAAATAGGAATGTACATGAACTTTGCAAAAATGAAAATTCGAATTGAAAATATGGCAGTGCCTCGGAGACATTAGCAACCAAAAACAAAAACTATATACAAATCAATTTTCAACCTCATCCAAGAGATCCCACAGCTAAGGGATACGTCAGCCAAGGGATACCGTAGCTAAATAATACTTCAGCCAAGGGATGCATCTACCAACGGATACCTCATCCAAGGGATCCCACAGCTAAGGGATACGTCAGCCAAGGGATACCGTAGCTAAATAATACCGCAGCCAAGGGATGCATCTACCAACGGATACCTCATCGAAAGGATACCTCATCCAAGGGATTCCACAGCTACGGTATACGTCAGCCAAGAGATACCGTAGCTAAGTAATACCTCTGCCAAGGGATGCATCTACCAACGGATACCTCATCCGAGGGATCCCACAGCTATGGGATACGTCAGCCAAGGGATACCGTAGCTAAGTAATACCTCTGCCAAGGGATGCATCTACCAACGGATACCTCATCGAAAGGATACCTTAGGCAAGGGATATCTCATCTAAAGGATACTTTGGCTAAGAGATTCCTCAACCAAGGGACTCTTCAGCTAAGGGATGCCTTATCCAAAGGTTATCTTATATCAAGGATACCTCATCCAAGGAATACCTCAGCCAAGGGATACTTTAGCTAAAGGATATCTCAGTTAAAGGTCACATTTAAAGGATACCATAGATAAGACAAGCCACATCTAAGGGTTACCTTAGCAAAGGGATATTTTAGCTAAAAAAAAATACATTGACTAAGAGATACTTCATGTAAGCAATAACTCAGTTGAGTTATTCGAATTTCTCAATTCCGCAGAACCTATATCCAGTACTTTACTTCCTTAGCCCGACATTACCTCATTGCCTATACCTAGTAATATTTAATTACTTAAGTAGCTCAACGTCTAAGCAACATCTTCGCATCACAGACCGTTCGACTGCAGTTCTGTTCTGGAAATTCTCTTAACTAATACAAAAAACATCTGCCCACTGCAGTAAATTATTACCTCAAAAACTCATTACTTCAATATGTCAACACCTCAGTACCATAGCATCATCTCAGCTGGAAAAGCTGCTAAATTTACCACCTTATCTAACCATTACTTTCATACTTCTATAACTCGGCAATAAAGTCCTGAGTTCTCTTTGGAAGTAATCCTCTCGAAGAGTCTCGAAATCTTAGCACTTGGAAATTATGCGACTCAGCGGATCATTTAACACTGGACCCGGAATGAATTGCGACCTACGCTTCTGATTAGTAGTAGATTGTTGTTTTAATTAATTGATGGTGGTGTGAGTGGTAAAGAATTTCTGTTGCAGGGTTACCATGCCAAACCATGCCATACCATACTGTTTGTCCGTCGTTGGAATAAAATGTGCGGTAAATGTCATAAATGCTGTATTCGAAAGCGTCAAAAAATGCAAATCAAAGTGAACCTTTTTTTCCTTGTTCTTGTTCTTGTTCTTATTCTTTCTTTTCTCTCTTCATGTTGTTATTCTTTTTATTTTCTGCCTCTTCTACTTGTGCGTTTGTCTTTTAGTTATTGTCGTCTTTTTGGTTGTTGTTGCCGTTGAGCCCACAAATATGCGCATAATTAATTTGCCGCCTACGTTTTTTCTTTTTTTTTTATTTATTTATTTTTATTTTCATTTATTTATTTATTTATTTTTTTTTTTTTTGGTGGACTTTGCGAGTTCGAAGCTCTGAGTAGATTAAATGGCATTTTGTCAAAGTGTATTTCGTATTTTAATTAACCCAGACGGCAAATACTGTTGGTGGTTGGTGGTAGGTGGTCGGTGGTCGGTGGCCGATTGGGTGTCCTGCCGCATACTCAAGTTGTTTTTCTTAGTTCCTGTTGTTTTGGGTGTTGTCCTTTTGGTCAAGTTAAGAACTTAATGCACTAAGAACAACCCAACAACAGCAATACCAATAACAACAATAACAACAACAACGACAAGGACGAAAAATCTTTTAGCATAAACAATCGATTTGACAGCTACTTACCAATTTCTATGTCTTTCTGTCTCTCTTTCACTTCGTGCTGTGCTGTGCTCTGCTCAATCGGTTGTCGACAAGATCAATTTAAAGCAAGTGAATTCCAAAGTATTTAGTCTGAAATGAAATAAATAACAAGTAGAAGATGAGAAAACATATAAATAAATCTTAAGATACTCAAAACTTTTGCAACAACAACAACAACAATAACAGCAGCAATAGTAATAGCATCAAGAGCGGATTTAGCGCTACTCGTTTAGCATCCAGCTTCAGCTTTAGCTTCCAGCTCGTTCGGTCTTTAGCAATTGGCCATGCAAAGTTTTATGGCCTGTCCCAAACAAGTTGGAAAATCAATGTACTATATTTTTACGGCCCGAGCTTACAATAACAACAATAAGAGTAACAATAGCAGCAGCAGCGGCGGGAGTAACAGCAACAGCAGCTACTGCAGCTGTTAAAAAGAAGAATCAAGCGAAAACAAACATAAAATAAATAAAAACAAGAAAATAAAAATAATTTCCGCACACCGAACATTTAGTACACTTCTAAGGATGTATATAGAACTATTTCTTTTTTGACCTATTGAACCTATATTGACAATATGCTATATACTTGACTGACAAACTTGAGTCCTGCAAGTTTCAAATAAAAAACTTTATAAAAAATGTATAAAAATGTATGTGGTCGGAGCACCTACATTTGGGGAATATCTAAAAAATTTGGTGAATAAGAATTAAAAAAATTTATATTTTGATTAATAGACCTGCCAAACGTCTTATATTGGTCTACAAAATTCTTTGGAAAATTAATATACCCCTGCAAGTGTATAAAGAAAATAAAAAAGGATCAAAGAAAAAAACAAAAAGGAAACGAAAATAAAAACAACTACAACAAACGAAGCTGTCAGCTATTTGCATAAACGTCGTGCTGCACTGCAGGAACTGACATACAATATATACATAACATATATGAAAATATATATCCATACATATTTATATCCATATATATCTCAGTATACGTCTAGGTATATATACATATAAACTACATATAAGCATATTCATAATAGTCTAGATAGATCTCTCTCTATCTCTCTCTCTCTGCCTCTGTGTGTATGTGTGACTTGTGTATTGAGGTAAACACAAACACAGTCAATGAAAGTGATAGAGAGAGAGAGAGAGAGAGAGAAAGAGTGAATGCGAGTCATGCACAACATATTTACGACTTGGAGCTCAACATATTCTTATAGAGTTGCGGAGATTATAACGCAACGACGATGACGATGACGATGACGATGTCGATGTCGATGTCGATGTCGACGATTCTAAGCTTTTACTTTTCATATTTGTTTTGATTGTTTGAGTTTTTCTTGAGTTTTATAGCTACAGTTGGGTATATGTGTGCTCTCAAGCAGAATGTAACACAAATTTATTTGTTTTCACAATCAACAAAAGAAAACGAATCTTAACTTGTTGCAAAATAACATCATTTCAATTCAAAGAATTTTCATTTTCTTTATATTATTGCACTTTCAACTTTTATTTTCTTCTGTTGTTTTTTTTCCAGGCTTTCTTAGAACTTTAACAAGCCTTAAAAAATTATATCGATTGATTAAAAAAAAAATCAAATAAAAAAGTTATTAAACAAACAATTTGCAAGGCTTGATAGAAGGGGGAAAATCCTAAAAAAAAAGCTTGTAGAGTGTTTTAAATTCTGGATACTCTACATAGACATTTCAGAAACTTCACTTGTAAAGCTTGAAATATGCTCTTAAAATTATTTGCCACAACTTAAGCGAATAACTTTTAATCGTAATGCAGGAAGACCGACATACAGAGATTATAAAAATATGCTTAAGATCCTAAAACCATAAAACACAGACAAGCACATACACTTACATACGTACAGATATAGAGATGAATAAGCTCAACTTCTCAACTTAACGCTGCTATATAAAATTGTTGCGATATTAATTGGACTGTGGAATTACAAAACCGTTGGACAAGTGTTACATTTATGGCTAAGGATTAGTGAAGAGAGCAGAGGAACACAGCGGCAGTAGGGGAGCCGCTAGTAAGTTGTTGGTACATACTGGCAAGTGGTGCAATCCAATCAACACTGTGCATAGTCCTTTTGTTCCATTGCCAAATTGAAACGTAATCCCCAAAGCTGTGAGTGCAGTCAAATTCCAACTTCGTATAGTCGAGCGCATTCTCCAGCTGGTAATCCGCATCGGAAAACAACAACAAGAAAAACAAGGAATAACTAAATAAATAACAAAAAAAAAAAAAAAAGGCGCAGTGAAAAAAAAAATACGAAAAAATAAGAGATGCACATAGTGTCGAATATTAAATGTTACGACTGCAAGTTACCCTGTAATCCAGCTCTATACTTATACTTGCAGCCAAAAAAGCAGCATAGAGATGTGGAAATTTTTTTAATACCGAACAACAGCAGCTGGTCTGTTATTTTTGTTTTTAAGTAGGACCCATCACATTTCAGAGTTTAATAAAATACATCAGGATTTTGAAGATCCTATTTCACACTGTCTCTACGATATGGGACTGCAGAGCAAGTAAGCTTAGTATACATATATATAGTATAGATTATTGTTTCCAAAGATTCTTCTGTCTGTTACAAACGCATAGGCTAGCCAATCAACTCGTTTTAAAGCATTACACTGTGAATTCAGTCTATAAAAATGAATTCCGAAATATTGCAGTCAGCGTTCATAAGATTCTATATGTAGCATATACATATATATGGATATATGTATATGAATGTACGTTCAAAAAAAAAAAAAAGAAAATACTCTTGTCATCTGTTTGTTGTTTTTATTCTCATATTGTATATGAGGCGTTGCATTTATTGTTGTTGTTGTTGTTGTTGTTGTTGTTGTTGTTATTGTTATTGTTTCTGTTGTTGTTATTATTGTTATTGTTCTTGTGGTCGTTTTGCCGAACTCGAAGTGAGAATTTTGTGTAAATAAATTTAATATCTGACACAATCTGCCGCGAAAGCTGCCAAAAAAAAAAAAAAAACAAAGTAAATATAACAAGGCAAATAGTGCGGGTGTGCTTGACTTATAGATACTCTAGATAAAATCGAATCTTTATTTGTTAAGTTCAAATAATAATTTTGATATTTATACCCAGTAATCATTGAATGCAGTGCATATTATAAATTTGTGATATATGAATTGATTTTTGGGATTTTAACCATGCCTGTTATTGCTATGGCCAGGCCTCCAAAACAATATTATTCCATTAAACTGAGCATTACAAATGCAATTTTAAAGCTACATATTGACAAATTAAAAATATGAAATAATGTTAAACATTTGCTGTAAAAAAAAATTCATTCAAATGAAAATTATGCATTTTTCTATATTTCTCAATAGATAGTCCTCAACCTGAGCATACACAATGATATATCATATTACAGGGTATCCACAAATAAATGCCGGCACAAATGCTAACGAAATTTCATTGTTGTTTTCCACAATTTTTTTCATAGGCAAAATACACGTAAAGTCCGTGTGAGTAAAACGTAAATGAAATTGTAACTGGTAACATGACGGATATGTTTGCTGGCAAACAGTTTGCTCGCCTATAGCTGAGTCTCAGTCTCAGTCTCAGTTTATGAAATACAATATAATTATATGCCATGGAAAATAAAGAGAAAATTAAATGAAAATAGGCGGAAAATGAACTGCTGCAGGGAAGAAGCGTTGAGCGACAGTTGAGTTTAATGTGTCTACGAAACGTAACATTTGATGATGTACGAAGAGTAACAATGACTTAAAAAAGTTATGGCATATATATAGATATAGATACATGATCTGTTTGACAGATCGTCGACTCTATCTGTCTGTCTGTCAATCTGCTTTCTTTATATTATTGTAAAATAGTTTTGCTCTTTAGCAAAACTTTAACACCTTTAGGCAAAGGTTGTTGCTGTTGTTGTTTTTGTGGCCGCTGGTCGGCAATGGCCATCAAGCATTGAGATTGGCATCTGCCATTGTATAAAGTTTTTATTACCCATATCTTTGTCTGCTTGTTCCCTGCCTGTTCTCTCTGCTCTGTCTTTCCTTCCGCTGTCTGTTCTCTGCCTTTGTCTTCTGTCTACAAGAATCTTGTCTTGTCTTCTCTGCTCTGCACATCTCTTTCTCTCAAACTCTCTCCTTGATTCTTTATACTTTTCTGTTCTCCGTTGACTCTGCTCTCGCTTGTATTTTGTTTGCTGTTATTTGACTTTATTTCATTCAACTGTGGCGCTGTTTCTTTTTCTTTTTTTTTTATGGCACTTTGGCGTTGCTTTTGCTACTTTTGCTGCAAATATGCAAATACGGCAGGCCTCCGCTTTTGGGAATGGAGTGTGGGAGACAGAGGACTGCTAAAGCGTCCAAAGCCAAAGCCAAAGCTAAATAAATTTATATGAAAAATGTCATGTTTCTGTTTTGCCAGCTTTTTATGCGACACGCTGCGTCGGGGCGGGGCAGCAACGGGACGTGACGCGACGAGATGTGCGACGGTAGTCGCAGGCAGTGAAAATATTTATGCATTTGGCCGTGAGGCATGTTTAAAAACTCAACTCAGCTGATGAGCATCGTCAATGTTGTTGGTCTGAGTCTCTGTCTCAGTCTCAGTCTACCTCTCTCTCTCTCTCTCTCTTACTCTTACTCTTACTCTATATTTTTTTTTTCTCTACTGTTTTGGGGCGCCAGTTCGAAACTTGCGCGTAGATAAAAGTCATAAACTTTGTTCAGCATCCTATTCAATGCCTCTTACCCCACCCCACATAACATTTACTCTATGGCTCTTGCAGCATACCTCATGCCACATGCCTGCCGTATACCTTTTATTTCTTCAATTTCTCGCCGCCTTTTTCTACTAGCAACAAGCAGCTGAGACACGCAACACGAGACATGAGACATAAGACATGATACATGAGACAGAGGGAGGGGATAGGAGATAGAGATGGAGAGAGTTGAGACAGTAGATGAGAGACATGAGACACGGCTGTTGCTTTCTGTTCGTATTTAAAAGCATTTTCCGTGAGCGACATTAAAGCGTTACCTCAGTATCCTTCTTCAATGTTCCCCTATCTCTTTTTTTTCTCTCTCTCTCTCTCTTTCTCACCTGCCTTGAACACAAATTTGGTGCAGATACGACGCTTTTAAAATAAATGGGCATAAATTTGCCTGAGTGCATTTAATGAGCAACAAAACGATGTCGATGCCGTAGTCGATGTTGACGCTATAGTCCATGGCATAGTCGATGCCGTAGTCGATGCCGTAGTCGATGCCAGTGTTGGATACTTTTAATGGAGCAGAAAACGGTACGCACGTTTTATCCGGAGCACAATGACAATATTTGTAGCGAGTCTAGTGTCACAAGCAGAAGAAGAAGACAAAACAAAAGCAGAGAGATAGAGAGAGACAGAGAGAGAGAGATAGAGTAAAAATCGTTTGTTTTGAATTGCAAAAGCTTTTCGAATTGTCTAAGCAAATGCAAAGTCAGATATCTAACACAACTGAACAGAACAGAACAGAGCATGAAAAGGATTGTCATTTGTCATGGATTGTGATTGTGATTGTGACCTTTTGTAATATAATCAAATTGAAGCGTGTAAAAACAAATTGTACTAAAACAAAAACAAGAAACAAAAATGACAGCTTTAAGCTTTTAAAACAGAACTAAATTTCAAGAATTAAAGTCAGTCTTACGAACTTAAATATATTTTATATTTGAGTAAGTAAAATAAATAATATAAATATTATAAATAATATAATAAATATAAATAATATTTATATTATAAATAATATATATAAAATGAATAATATAATAAATATGAATAATATTTATATTATAAATAATATTAATAATATAAATATTATAAATTATATAAATAAATAATAAAAATAATATAAATAAATAATTCACTAACACTCTCGATGAATATAGAGCTATTAAAATTTGTTCAATCTATGAAAATTTAATAAATATAATAAATATAAATAATATAAATAATATAAATAATATAAATAATATAAATAATATAAATAATATAAATAATATAAATAATATAAATAATATAAATAATATAAATAATATAAATAATATAAATAATATAAATAATATAAATAATATAAATAATATAAATAATATAAATAATATAAATAATATAAATAATATAAATAATATAAATAATATAAATAATATAAATAATATAAATAATATAAATAATATAAATAATATAAATAATATAAATAATATAAATAATATAAATAATATAAATAATATAAATTATATAAATAATATAAATTATATAAATAATATAAATAATATAAATAAATAATTCACTAACACTCTCGATGAATATAGAGCTTTTAAAATTTGTTCAGTCTATGAAATTTATAACTTTTATTTTGTTAACCCATGGATATAGGGTATCTAATAGTCGAGTAAACTCGCAAGTAAGCAACTTTTACACATGTTAGAGGCAAAGTGATTAGAATATGATTTTCATGCTATTCAACTGAGAATTTTCTGCAACTAGTGGGGAACAAAAAAGTTTTACGTGCTGCGTCTGAAACTTTAATTAAATATCAATATCCGGCAAAAGCTGTGCGTGCGTGCGTGTGCGTGTGTATGCGTGTGTGTGTGTGTGTCTTTGATCTATTTGATGGCAGTGTATATGGTAGTGTAGAAAAGTGAAAAGGCCAGAGAAAAACTCATTTACTTGACCAGACACGCAATTTTGAAGCTAAAGTGAGACAAGCAAGAGTGAGCGAGAAATGGAGAGAGAGTGAGAGAGAGAGAGCAAGTGTGATAATATATGCAGCTATTTAGTATACACATATCACTAACTGACAAGATATATATACTATATATTATATATATATCTAGGGGAAACTTTGCGTGTTTATTTTGCCCTTTTGTCGTTTGACGCTTGCAGGCAAATGGCAAAAGTTTTTTTTTTATTTTTTTTTTTTACTTTTTTTTCTGTTCTGGAACTAAAACTGAGTGAACTCTGTGAATTCTGAGTGAACTGGAACTGATGTTGAAGCTGTTGATGATGATGATTATGATGATGGCGATGATGATGATGGTTCTTCAGCGAAGGGTTCTTCAACTATAACAGATACGATTTGGGCTTCATATATTTTGTTTTTGGGTTTTCTTGTTTTTTTTTTTTTTCTAACCTCTGATGTTTGACGTTGTCTTTTCTATTTGAAATTCTAATGTCAAACAGACAAAGACAAAATACATGAGCACATATACATAGTGAAATCATTTGGTAGAGAGGGAGACAGAGGTAGAGACAGAGAAACTTGGTTCATAATTGAATATTTGCTAATGCAGCGCAGCCTTTTATGTTTTGTTGCCTACTTTTTGGAGCGCAAATTCACAACGGCTGCGTTTGATGGCACAAACACATACACACACACACAAAGCAAGAGCAAGAGAGAGAGAGAGATAGCGCGACAGAGACACACTGACAAAAAGGGACAAACTGCTAGGCAACTAATTTAAATACATGTCATGAATTTAACATAAATAAATAAAATACAAAAAAAAAAAATAAGAAAAAAAAAAACCAACAAAAAATAAAAGTTGCCCATTTTTTATGACATTCATGAACTTGATGGTTTGAGTTTCAGTTTCAGTATCAGTTGCTCTTCTTCTTTCATTTCCACTTCCTCTTGTGCTCTGCTATTTGCATTTGGAGTGTGTATGTGTATGTATGTGTCTGTGTGTGTGTATGTGTGTTGACAGGGGAAGGGGACGGGGGTGTAGATGGAATGCAAGGCAGAGAGTTTAACATTGGCAAATAGTGTAAAAGTTGCTTAACATTTTTGTTTGGCACTCGCCACCAACAGCTTGACTTGACTGGACTCGTGTGCTGGTTGCTGGGTGATGGCCGGTGGCCAGTGGCCGGTGGTTGAGTGCTGTTGGGAGTAGGCGGAAAAATGGGCGTGGAATTATGTACGTGCTTGCTGCGCTTTCAATGAACTGTGTCCAACTTTTGACCAAAAGTCAACGAAACACACACACACACACACACAGACACAAAGAGAGAGAGAGAGGGAGAAAGGGAGCAAGGGATATCTGGGAAAAACTTAGTGCGACATATCAGCAACAGATAATATCATCTGACCGGATTTTTAATCAAAAGACAAACGATTCCACTGACCCCACAGATTTTTGAAAATATTTCTTATTGCTTTTTGTCATTTTGCTTGTCGCTCTGCGTATACCCTGTAAAATGTTGACTGTAAAACATTTAGCCAATGTATGACAAAGATTATGTAATAATTTCAAGATTATTTTAATATTTTTTTTTCTATTTGCTTTTGGTAAAAAATTCCAGGGTATCTTATAGTTAATTTCGAAACTGTTGAGCTTTCACAATTTTTTTTTTTTTTTTTATTCTTTTTATTTTTTTATTTTTTTTGGTTCATATCAAATAAAATAAACTTTTGTTTTTGCTGCGTCGACTATTTTTTGGGTTGGTGGGGAAAAAGGTTTGCATTGGATTTGAGCAAAGGCAAAGGCATCCGTAAAGCGCAAAGAGAATGACTGCAAGATGAATTGTATGAGCGAGGGAGAGAGAGAAAGAGAGAAAGAGAGAGAGAAAGAGAGAGAGAGACAGCGAGTAGGTGGAATGAAGTAGCATAGGCCACCCGTCAACATGAATTTGCTTTTTTGATTGCTCCAACGCCGGGAAAAATAAATAATTTTGATTCAGCTTTGGGTTTATTGGGTTTGTAATAAATTTAAAGTTTCTTTCAGCTTCCCATTTCCCGCCCTCTCCACTTTCTACTGTCCACTGTCCACAGCATCAGCCTAGTCCGGCTAACCCTGTGCCTCAGGCTTTTATCTGTTTCGTCTTTCTGTTCATCTGCCTCTTTGTCTCTCTGTCTGTCCTTCAGTCTGTCTGTCACTCTACTTTCCCCCACTCTACCTTACTTTATTTGAGTTTATTTCATCGTGCGCTACTCTTAAACCTGGCTAAGCCGGAAGGGATCAAACGTTTTGCATATTCCAATTCCAGTGAAACCGAAAACAAAAAAAAAAAAAATAAATAAATTATATATATATATATATATATATATATATATGTATAAACAAAAAGAAATCAAAGTTGCTTCGACATGCCGAACATTTCATACACTTACAAAACTTGAGGGAAAAGTTAAACAATATTGACTAATATATCCTATATGATGTAGTGCTCGAATCTCCGAATCGTTTGGAGTTTTATATAGAACATTTAACAAGCAAGAAGTATCTATGTCAATTTGAGTTTAAAGAGGGCAACAGATGAAGGATTGAACTGATCAATAATATATATACATATATATACTGTATGAGAGAAGTCACGCCTTTGTTTATATTCTACAAACTTCTGGAGAAAGTTATTATACTCTTCCAAGCATATAGAAAGAAAAAAACAACACGTTCATTCCTTCGACCCTTCGAATTGAAGCTGAAACTGAAGCTGAAGCTGATGTTGATGCTAATGCTGTAGCTAAAGCTATAGCTGAAGCTGAAGCTGACGCTGATGCCATGGGTCAATGAGCAGCGCAAGGCTGCATAATTTATGAGCATAAATGGTGGGCGTGGTGCGGTCACAAGGGCGTAATATAATAACTAATGACTTTTGCTGCTGCAAATGAATGCAAATTGTTAGATTTTTACTCAGAGCTGCTAATTGGAAATCCAATTCATGCTTAAAATAAGAAAGAACAAAAACTTATCCTTTCGACGCACCGTACATTTCATACACTTCCAAGATTGAAACAAAATTCATTTTCAAAATATAATTTAATAAATTGAACTAATTTAAACTGAATATGGCTGAATATGTTTAAGTCTTAATAAATACTATGTCCTGTAAGTTTTAACCAGATCACAGATACATTTTGAAACATAACTGAGAGACTGCAAGTTTGGTCTGAAACCTATCTAGGGTCTGGTCTGTCATGTTTCCTTTCTGTAAAATATAAAAAGTGGTCACACTTTGTAGAGAGTAAGGGAGAGAGAGAGAGAGAGAGGGAGGGAGATTGAGATGGGAAAAAGAAGGATACTAAGCGTGAATGGAATAATTAGACAAAACAAGAAAGAAGATTTCATGCACTTGCAGTATGAAAAGAAAACTTTTCATACAAAAACTCAATTTTCGGCCGATCCTTCCTATGACAGCAATATGATATAGTGGTCCAAATTAGTTCCAAAATTTTATTTACATATATATTTATATAAGATATTTATTGATATTTAATATGTTTAAAAATTTATAAAATTTATAATATTATAATATATATTATAATAATACTTATAAAAAAAATAACAATTTTTTAAATGGAATTTAGATTTTTGGTAATTAAAAATATGGAAAAAAATATTTTTTTGTTTAAATTTTTGTTTAAACGATTTTAAATTACAGGAAGGGAATTTGAGTTTTCGTTAAAAAAAAAAAAAAAAATTATAATAATAATTTCATATGTAGAAAATGTGAAATAATATATATTTGTAATTATAAAACAATAATTATAAATAATTAATTATATTATATTACTATAATATTATAATGCTAATAACAATAATTAATATTTACTTAAAATTCTTATAATTTATTTTTTTAAAAGGAAATTATTTACATTTTAATGTTGACCAAAAAAAAAAAAGGAAAAGCAAAAAAAAAACAGAGAAAATAGAAAACGGAAGCAAAGCGGGCGCAAAGCAAATGTTAGCCGCAGACGCAGACAGGGTTGCTATCGATTTGCATGTCGATGAAAGTATTTTTGTAATCGAGTTATTTGTGAGTTGAGTTAAAGAAATCAGCCAAGCATCTAATAAAGACTAATCGCATGGAGCTGTCGGCTGGCTATTTATAGTTGCTATCCTCATTTTTTTTTTTATTTATTTTTTTATGGAAGGCAAGGGAGCGGGGAGGGGGGGGGGGGTTTCCAAACCAATCAAATGCGTCATTAGGTTTTAGTTTCAATTTCCAAATAGCGACTAAAGGGATACATGCCAGCTCCCAGTTCCCAGTTTTCAGTTTTCATTTCTCTCTCTTACACACAATCTCTCTCTTACTCTTGCTCTATCTTTCTCGCATATTCTCTATTTTTCTGACTTTTTTTGGCTGTAGACTAACCAATTGCTTGGCCAAGTTAAGTTAAGTCAACATAATTTGTTAACAAAGTCCAACGCTTTGTTTCTGCTCTGCGGCACGGTTAATATATCAATGTGCCTGCAGCTGCTTGCGGGTTATTTGCATTGCTTCAGGGACTCGGGACGCGTAACCAATGAATGAGAAAGTAAAAACATGGAGAACGAAAGAGAGAGCGAGAGAGAGTATACAGTGTGTAAAGACTGGCACTTATTACACACATACACACATACAAACACTTTACATCAAGTTGAAGACTGCAAGTCAAACTGTAACTTAAAATCGGACTACAACAACATTTTGTAGTTGTTGCCGGCTCGCTGATGCTCATGGCTTTCCAAGCGAGATGGCAGAGGTGGCAGGCAGTAAGCAATGTGCCACGAGGCACAAGAAACGAACTGTGGCAACTTGATGCTGAAATGTATTTATTCCAGCTAGATGAGTTCAAAAAGCGATAAAACGACCCAACCGCCATTGCTCAGCATTTGCGGGCTAAAAAAAAAAAAGGACAAGAGAAACGAGGTGTCACAAGGCACTCGGAACTCGGCACTCGGCGCTAGGCAATAGTCAGTAGACATGAGGCATGAGGCATGAGGCATAAGGCATGAGGCATGAGGCATGAGGTATAAAGTATGTGGCATAAGGGCAACTGCAGCAAAATTCTATGAAATTTACTGCTCGCCCATTCACAATCAGCCGGGCGGAAGGAGCTTCAGCGCCTGGCTGCGCGTCAATTGACAAATTGTCGGTCAGTTCCAGCTACAGTTGAGGCTACAGCAACAGCAAAAGCAACAGCAACAGCTACAGCAACATCTTCTGTCGTCTTCATCTTTAGCTTACTGCAATCAACTTTCAGTTTTGTTCTTGCCCATCATCGTCATTGAGTCAACGAAAAGTCATTACAACTTAAAGCTAATTTCATTTCGTTTCACTTGTGCCAAAATAAGCTCAAACCAATTTGCGTATTATTATTATTCATACTTCTCTTTCATTTCATTTCATTTCATTTCGTTTTGCTTCGTTTTGTTTTCTCTTCACACTGCTCTTTGCATTTACATCTTCTTCTTACTTCCCTTCTCTTCTCTTATGTTTCATTTTTTTTTTTTTCATTTTCACTTTGTTTATGTGTCTGTTTGACTGTCATCATCGTCTTTAGCACGCTTGTGCGCCCAAAAAGTATGCAGTACATACTCAGTATCTACATATATTAACGAGTGTCGACGAGTCGCTTGCATTATGTTTCTGGAAACTTACACTCCAGCATAGATAATCGTATAAATATGGAAATATTGTAATTTACAAGCTAACAGTTGACAGACATATTTCTACAGCACGTAAACATCTATAAAAATAAAAATGATTAAGATCTAGAGGATAAGCTTACGCATGGCATGTGGCTGGCCACTGGGTATCTGACAGTTGAGCAGACATTCAATTGTTTCTGTCTTACTTGCTTTATGTGTATTTCATCTTCGCCCAAAAATAAATTACGTATACGCAATGCTAAAATAAAAAAAAAAAAAAAAAAAAAAACAACAGCAGGCAAACTAAAAGAAATAAAAATAAAAAAATTATGAATGTTCTCAGTGTATCTTAAGCAAACAATGGCTCTGCAGAGCTTTTGTTTATTTTATTGTATTGTTGCTTTTAGGACAAGCCCCACACTCCTCTCTCTCACTCACATCTTCACTTCATACTTCCCTCACGCACTATACTAGCGCTTTGAGCTGGTTTCGCATTGTGTGTTTGCTTTTAGCGGCCCATTCGTTGCGTATTTTTAGCACAACAGAAATGAAACATACTTTAAAGATGGCCCAAAAAAAATAAAACAACACAAAAAAAAAAAAATACACTTTGATAATGACGACACGGAATGTGCACAGAAAATAAAAAATACAAAAAAAAAAAAAAAAAAAAAAAACACATAATAACAACAAGAAGAACAACAAGAACTACAGCAAATGAAGATATTTATAAACAAGCGCTAAGCTAGTACTGTAAAAAGTTTATAAAACATAATTGAAACATTGAAATGTACCATTAGTGGTTTTTATATCAGACCATAACAGACCCATAGGGTGCACAGAGTGTATAATGATAACAGAATAAGTATTATACATATATATAATATTCAGAATTAACAGTCAATGTCTGTTTTTTTTTCCTTGGTTTTTATTTATTTCGTTTTGTTTTTCTATTTTATTTATTTTTATTTTATTTTGCTCATATCGAAATAATGAACTAATTTTAAAGTTAGCATTCAGTTCAAGAGTAAAACTGCATGTGATTTGTAGTTTGAAAAACTAACCAACTTTCGGTACAGCTTAATGCCATCAACTATAGAAATCAAATTCTCTTTGACCATGGCACAAGCACAGGTTGCCTTTGCTTTTGCTTTCGCGTTGAGTTGCCCATAAAAGGCAACAGAACGGAATGTGATGCGCCTTTTGCTGTTGCTTTCACTAATTAGTGTCATTTGGTAAGGTCGACGGTTTGTGTCTAACTAGTTGTTGGATTTCAGGGTTACATTTTGCTGCCACATTGTGGGCGGGGTTTTTTTTTTTGTAGTTTTCGACGATGTCAGCTAATGGGGTGAACCTTGATACTAAGTTTGTGAAACACTTTGACCGCGAATTCTATACGTATGTCAGGGATAAAATACCACAATAAAAATGTCAACTTTGCGTGCATGCCACAAAAGTTCAACTCATAGCATTTTTGTTGCGAATTTTCAAAATTATATGTCGAAAAAAACAACAACAACAACAATAAAAACGAAAACTAGCAAAGTCAAAGTCTTTTAAGCTAAAGCCAAACTAAAAAGTTGACTTGATAATAAATCTCAGCCAGAGGGACGCACAAATTATGCTAATTAATTAATAAGCAGCACTCATGCTTACTTACTCACTTTCACTTACGACCATTCACTACTCTCTTACTCAATCTCACTTGAGCGCAATCATAATCGGAATCGCAATCGCAATCGCAATTGCCAGATCTCTTAACATTTTTTTGTTTTTGTTTTTGTTTTTGTTTTTGGTAGCAACATTTGCGTGACACTTTTGTATTCAGCACGAATTATTTGGCCAAAAACGAATTGTCAGCAAAAATACAGTAAACAATTAGCAGTCGCACTCCCTAAAAGCATTATTTCCCCCTATGCCCTTTCTACTCTTCTTCATTCTTCATTCGTTACATCGAAAATTTACTCAAAACATACTTACATTATCTTGGCAATCGACAGCACGCATTAGCCGACGATGACGAGGATGAAGACGAGGACGTGGATGACGATGACGATGACGATGGTTCTCGAGACAGGACTCTTGAGATTTATGCATGTAGCTCACGGTACTTCACTCATAACTCACAACTTAAAACTTATTATTTGCACTCCTGCCATTTCCATCATAATTTCTTTTGCTTTCCCTCACTTACCTTCTATTTACCGACTACCACGAACATCGACAGTTAGGGCTGGCTAAGTGCCCTCTAACTTTTGCCTGAAAGCGTCCCATGTCGTGCTTGACGGCGACAAATTAGCGCAAATGTTTGCCAAATGTTGCCACACGCGAATATTTTTGGCCATTGCCATTGCCATTGCCATTGCCACATCCACATCCACCGTCAATGCCAATGCCAATGAGTTAGAGGTAAAGCTAGCGCCAAAACAAGTGCCAGTGCCAGTGCAAGACTCAATGCTAGAGCCAGGGCCAGTAACGACAGGTGGCTCAATAAAAAACACCTTGTCTTGATTAGCTGAATGGCCTTTATGAAGTTATGTTAGAGTGAGGCCTTGTCATAAATAGCAGGCTAAGGAATGCCGATAAAATGGCCAGTGAAAGCAACAAGAAATACGATTATACATATATATATACAAGTATATATACATACCTCTACCTATGTATAAATGTATATATAGCATAGTATTATCCTATCTTAAACGAAAACGATAAACACAAGGTAATTCAGCTTGATTGCAAGATACCCTTTACGGCTCAATCTGCTTAAGAGTTTATTATACGACTGATGGAAATTATGACAGTAAAGCATTATGATAGTATCGTATAACAGTATTACAGTATGCCGGCATGAATAGATAACAATATATAATATGTATATATGACTGTGCATATAAAAATGTAATAAAAACTTTTATAATATCTATATAACAGGGCACAACGGTAGACAGTAAAACAGTGTGAAATTATTATATAAATGTATAAAAGTACAGCAGTACAAGAGGAAAACAGTACAACAGTATAACAGTGTAGCAGTATAAGAATATAACAGTATAATAGTATAACAATAAAGCGATATAACAGTAGAAATCTATACGTGTATAACTCTATAACAGTATAACAATATAACAGTATAACAATATAAAAGTATAACAGTATAAAAGTAGTATAACAGTATAACAGTATAGCAAAGTATAACTGTATAAAAGTATAACTGTATAACAGTATAACTGTATACCAGCAAAGCAACATATCAGTACCACAGTATAACAGTATAACATTATAACAATATAAGATTATAGCAGTATAACAATATAACAGTATAACAGTATAAACGTAGAGTAGAGCAATATAATTATACCACAATATTAAAGTATAACATTATAACAATATAACATTTTAACTGTGTAACAGTATAACAGTATATCAGTATAACATTATTGCAGTATAAAAGTATAACTGCATACCATACCAAAGCAACATATCAGTTCCACAGTATAACACTGTAACAATATAATATTATAGCAGTATAAAAGTATCACTGTATAACAGTAAAACAGTATAAAAGTATAACATTTTACAATATAACATTATAACAGTGTAACAGGTTAACAGTATAACAGTATAACAGTATGACAGTATAGCAGTATATCAGTTTAAAAGTATAACAGTATTACTGTATACCAGAAAAACAACAAATCAGTACCACAGTATAACAGTATAACATTGTAACAAAATAATATTATAGCAGTATAAAAGTATAACAGTATAATAGAAAAAGTCAGTAAAAAAAAACATAAGCTGAGTTAATGAAATGGAGGTGTATTTCATTTATACTTTTCATATTTGTGTCACGTCAGCGCGTAGAGCTCGAACTTATCTACTTTTCGAGTATAACAATCGCAATGAAGTAATTGTTCGTCTTTCAACCAATGGTATTCGTCCTTGGGCATCGGAAAATACCAAACAAATGTTAAAGCGGCCACAAAGGAAATACCGAAAAATGCCACAATAAATACCATAGATATTCAACTGTGGCAAACATACAAAGATACTCGCATTTATAGATATATATGTATGGTATATATATATATATATATATACATATTTGTGAATTTCACAGATTTATTTTGAGCTTTGCTCGTATTTTATTTTATTATATATTTAATATATACACTTTCAATGGGTCAGCAGACTACAACAGAACATATATACATACTATACATACATATATTTTTTATATATTCTTGATCAGCATCTGCAGAGGATACTATCAATATATTTTAATCATGATATTATCAAGACTATGTTGCTTCTTATTGGTGCAGCTTGTCGGAAGTTAGCTACAAATTGGATAATTATATAATACAACTGCTGTAGGAACAATCAATGAAGAATGAATAAATTTTGATACATAAAAGTTTTTTATTTACGTTTTGCAAGTGTATAAAATCTTCGACAAGTTAAAAATAACTTTTTCTTTATACTTTTTGTTTTTTGTTTTCTTTTTTTTTATTGTTTTGAAGAGCCAACACTCCGGAAATCGTTTCGATTGCACTTCAGACAAAACAGACAACAAAAATTACACAAACAACAAGCAACAACAACAGCAGAGCCACAAAATGTATTTAAATACATTTTTGTTATATTTCACTTTTTCTCATTTTTTGGTTTTTTGTTTTCGTTTTTTTGTTATTTCATTTGAGTTTTTTTCAACTTTTCTGAAAATATTCAAAAATTTTCTTTTATTTTCAAGAGCATTTACAGCGTGTGTTCTTGTTGCCATTGTTTGGCTGCCTTATGAAACATTTTTAAGCACATCAAATTTTTATTGTATGCTTGCGTGCCAGTATATATGCCAATGTGTGTGTGTGTGTCTGTGAGTGAGTGTGAGTGTGTGTGTGTGTGTGTGTGTATGTCTACATGCGTATTAAATGAAGGGAGACGTTCGCCAAGCTTGTGGTTTGTCGACACGTCGGATACTGTGGGCCTTCTCGAGCATGGCTGGCATCAGGGATTTGATTGTTAGTCCACGTCACACACATACAGAGAGACAGACAGACAGACAGACAGGCAGACAGGCATGTGTATGTATAACTGTTTTATGTCGCTGAGTTTTTCGCTTTATTGCTTGCCATAACTTGAAATATTTTGGAATACCCCGCAAAAAAAAGAAGAAAAAAAAAATGAGAGACAGGTGTTAAGAGTATATACAGAATATAACGTGATATATGTAAAACTGGCGGCTAAACATATAAGAGAAAACAAAGTTAAACTGATGTGTAGCATACTTTTTGGTAGCACGAGCACGAGCACAGACGAATAACACGATTACAGGGTATATGCAGCATCTTAAGGCAGACAGTAAAGTAAAGTACATTTTACATGGCCAATTATAAAATCGTCAGCATGTTTCAAGTAACAGCAATTGCTCTCTTCTCTGACTGTATATGTTTGTCTCTCATACCGCTCTCTCTCTCTTACTTTGTCTGTCATTCTCTTTGTGGCATAAGACTGCAAAAACTGATTGAAAATTGATGCTCGTTTAATGAATACTCATATCATGGCCTCATATTAACATGCAAGCGAGTTCCAACAGATTTACTGCTACTGCTGCTGCTGCTGCTGCTGTTTTTGCCTGACATTGCTATATACATACATATGTTTATTCAACTTATTGTCATTGTGTTGCTGCTGCTGCTGCTGCTCTAACAATTTGCCACATAAGCAAGCAGGCAACTCACACAAAAAAGAGAGAAAAAAAAAAAACAAATACAGTTGAAGGAGAAAAATAAGAAAAAGTTTTAACAAAAGAAACGATTAGCTCGCACAATAAGTGCATGACTAGGTGGAAAGTTTACAGACACGCTTTAACTTTAATCTGCTCATCGCTGCTCATGTCTTTTTATATTTTTTTCTTTTTTTTTTCGGTAATCTTAAGTTGTTCTTAAAGTGATTCTGCCACATAAACACACACTGAAACACATACACACATACATATATATATATATATATATATATATATATATATATATATATATATATATATATATACGATATATACAAAACATGTTTTTCTTATATAAATTTTTTTGGGGGCCAATTGTCGTTAGAGTGAGAAAAGTGGAGAAGACAGCAAGAGCAGCTTGAATGTTTCTGACTTTTATGCCTGATACTTCGGTTAAATTTTTCATGCTCGTATCTTTGTTGTGGTCAACATTTTGACCCTTCTTTCATGCACAAAGCATATCACACATGGGGCGTGGCAACAGCAGCCGCTTGACTTGTCAGCGTATTCACCATACACCAACAGTGTGACATTGATTTTGATTTTGATTTTGATTTTGATTTCAACTCAAACTTGCACTTGGATTTTTGGTAGACAAAATGAATAAATGGATTGAAGATTTCGTATAAATTTTTTTGCTTTTCCTTTCATCTTGTTTCAGTTTTTCCTGTCTTATATATGTCGTGTCTCTCACACTAACATAAAGTACATAAATTATGAAACTAAATATTAAATTAGTGCTGCTTGGCTAATGTAAATATGTAAATTACATTTCATACAAATTGATCTACAATATCATAAAAGCTTTGCATGCTAAAATAAATTAACTTTGATTTCTTTTGCTTGGTAAGGGCAAGAAATTATCGGTTTGCTTGCGAGAAATTTTATGTTCTTATTTTTTTTTTTTTTTTTACTCTTCTTTCTCTTCGGTTTGTTCAGTTTTTGATTTGCTTGAGTTGAGCTTGAGTTTGGTTTGGGTTCGTTTCGTTTCGTTTTGGTTTTGGTTTTGGCTTCTGGTTTGGCTTAGTTTTTCTTTGGTTTGGTTTGGTTTCCTTGCCATCCTGCCTGTGTTCGACTGTCCGTGTCGTTGTCCCTCTGTCTGTCATTTCAGCCTCTCTGACTGTGACTGTGTGACTGTGACTGTGTCTGCCTACGCCTGCCTTAGTTATTCGTCGCTGTTCAATTTTCAAAGCGAGTTACCAACAGCTGCTACTAAATTGGAATTTTTGTGCTGCTGCGAAAAATGTGGCATGCATTGTCATTTATGTTTGCTCTTCCGTTTTTATACTCTTGCAAGGTCAAATTCATTTTGGCCATGAGTTGGCAACGCGCTACAGAAGCCATGCTAAACCCTATAACGTACGTGTGCATACATACATACATACATACATACATACATACATACATACATGCATACATATGTTTCTTTCTTTCCCAACAATTTCTTAAATTTGCTTCTTTATATTAATGCTATGCTTCATGAGATTTAACGCTAATGCTTCCTATTGCTTGCCGGCTATAGATAATTTGGATTATTCTAATACATCTACTATATCTTATTGCTGCCATAGAAACAATCTGTCAAAAATGTAATTATTGTACATATGATAACCCTTTCATTTCAGTGTGCAAGAGTATGAAATTATCGGTGTTCCGAACGTTACTTTACCATAGACACTCCCATTGCCGTTCTTATAGTCGGGCATGCTTCAAGGCAAGGCTCAGGATTCAGTCACAGCCTCACACTGGCTCAACAAAAAAAATAGGACCTGCTGCTTCTACAGCTTTTCTGCTGCTACTATGTCACAGCTGGTTCCTCATTTCCATCCTGCATGCTGGCAACTTTTTATGGACACATTCTTTTCTTTCATTTCTGCTATTCTTTTTTTTCATTTTTTTTTTTTTTTTTTTTTTTGACTGTCCACTCAGCATTCAGCAAAGATTGAGATGTTGCTCGACAAACAGTTTCTACAAGAGAGTCGACATTCAAACATTCGAACATTCATTGTTGCCAATTGCAAATAAGACAAAAATCCCAAAGAGTTTGTTTTTTCTTTTTCCAAACAGTTTTTGCAATCGTTCTTTAACAATCAAATGCAATGAACAAACGCAAATATTTCTTCAATGATGAAATTGATTTGACAACTCGACAATTTTCCATCTACTTATAAATTATCCTAAAAAAAAATAAAAAAAATAAATAAATAAAATTAAAGTCAACTTTAGGATAATCTATTTTATTGGCTAGTCCTGTGTGCATTGCCGAATTTTAGAACTTTTTCAAAGAAATACTTTAACGAGATATTGAAAATATTCGAATTTTCGTGTTGAAGTTCTCTCTTTGGAGATGCCCAAAAATCAAATATTTTATCAATAAGGATACTTGTCGCTATCGTATTACTGTATTCCCGTATTATATGATAAAAATTATTTTACGGAACTTGAATTTGGTAGGAACAATAGCTGCTGATATGCTTAATATAATTGTCAAAACTTAAAGCAAAAAACTATTTTCTAAGCCAACACCAAAAACTGTCCCTGGAGATGGAATTTCCAGAAAATTTCCATATACTTAAAATTTGGATATCAAATTATAACATTATAATGTTCAAACGCAAACAAAATGTTTCATATATTTATCGATCATTTCTATAATTAGCTAAATATATGTATGATATTAGCTAATTACTAAAACTAATTTCAGTTTGGATCTTAAACGGATAATATAATGATAATAAGCCGATGATAACTTTTACCCTTGGTTTGTATAAAAATTAATTAAGAGATTACTAAAGAATTCAACTTATCTCTACAGTTTGGTATAACCTAATCGTATATTTCCACAGAGTGTGTGAAAAAGAGATGCAGCGGGAGAAAGGGAGGGAAAGTATAAGAGAAAGTATGTGTGTGAGAGAGAGAGAGAGAGAGAGAGAGAGAAAGAGAGTGAAGTATACACATTCTTTTGGAATGTTTTTGGCACTTATCAGCTGGTTGTCTCCGTTTAAATGCAAATTAAATGCAAAATGTTGTTTAAAAAATACAAAGTGGCAAGCACACACATACACACACACACACGCATATATAAACATATATATATATATATATATATATATATATATACTATATATACAATAATAATTATGCAAATGTAATGCCGTAATGTTGGCAAGATTCTTTTAGACATCATCGCCTCAGTCTATATTTCCATTTACATCTGCTTCATACTCTTCGCTGTTTCGTTTTACTGTTTTGTCTGCTTCTTCTACCTAATACTACATACTAACAAAACACAACTGGCATCGTCATCCGTATCCGCATCCGCATTCACATCTAAATTCACATTCACATTCGCATCGACAGCCACAGCGACATCGACATCGACAACGACAACGACAGCGGCAACGGCATCTCTCAGCACTTGTCTACACTTGGCTGATTTTATGTAAACAAAATGACGTACGCCTTGAGGTTTTTGAGGTTTATGTCGGATACCTGCGCCACGAATTTCGACTGCAAATTTCTTTTGAGTGGCAAACGGAAACGAAATGAAGCCAAAAGAAGAAAACAAAAATAAAAAAAAAAAAAAAAACAAGAATAAAATGTAAATCTTCAGCTCACCGAAGATTTTATACCTTCAACAACTTTAAGTTTCGCATACAAAAACTGCATCCGTGAACAACAACAAAAAAAAACCTAAATGCAGCCACAAAAAGAATCGAGCTCAAATTTCATGCAGATTGCTTTAAAACTGAGAAACAAGTTAGGCTTTAGCAGTGGATTATGGGATAAGATACTAATGCTATTGAAGAATATATAAAGTATACGTACGTATATACTATGATACATACATATGTCGGACAAGTCTCCATCTAAGCGTTACATATATCTAGGCAAAGTTAAAATACTCTCTTGCTCTCTTGCAAGTGTATTAAAAACAACATCGAAAAAAAATTAAAGAAAAGCGCAACAGAAATAAAAATAAAAAAAATGAAAACCAAACCAAAAAATAAAAGGAAGAGAGCAAAAAAAATAAAAAATAAAAAAAAAAACAGAAAAAAAAGAAAACTGAGCAATACGCAAATCTCTTGGCTCGCGGGCAAATGCGCATAACTCGTTTGAGCTGAGACCAACAACAACAACAAGAGTAGCAGAAATAGAGACAGCGGCAACATCAACAGCAAGAGGCACAACAGGATGAGCCTGCGACTGGATAATGGAACTGAGACTTGCGCTGAGACTGAAACTGAAATTGAGAGAAGGGTACTGAGAAAACTTAGGACGCTGACGCTGACTATGACTAAAAACTGATGCTGGGCCTGGACCTGAAACTGAAACTGAGCCTGAGCCTGAGCCTGGGACTGCCACTGTGACTGCGCCTGCGACTGAATTGTTTGCTGCTGAGTATGAGAATGTCATTTCTGGCCAGGAAACTGCCGTTGCTGTTCCTGCTGCTCCTACCGTTACCCACAGGCTACAGATGGTATAATGACTTTTTGACATTCGGAAATGTTTTTCACGCACATAAGCAGGCGTGATAAACCCTTAAATATATATATATAGTATATAGTCTTGATCCGTAAATCTGTATTATCCAAACCCCTGACTGACTTCATATATTAATGTAGAAATTTTACTTTGTCATTTAACTGTCGCATGCCAAAACCTATTATTACGGCATGTGTGTAAGTTCTATATGAGAGTCTCAAGATTTACAGAAATTTAAATAATATTTTTATATCAGAGATATTCGTAAAGGCTTAGAGGTTAGCTTTGGCTTATTTTATGTTTATCAAACATATCAGTGTAAGTCACCTGCGTGATCTTAACTGTTGACTGACTTGCAAGCCATCGCTCTCATTAAATAAATATAAATATGCACACATTGATTCTCAGAATTATTCAATGGGAACAGACGATTTCTTTGATTGACTTGAGGCGAATAGATGCTAAAGAAACAGCCAACAATTGGCTAAGAATTCAAAATATCTTAAAGTTCCGTTACGGCTAAGATTTCAATGTATTTGGAGTCAGCAATATCAGGCAAATAGAAATTAGCAGCAAGCAGCAACAATTTATTATTAAAAATTGCATTATCAATGCATTTTGCTACACTAAGTATCGCTGCTTGCTTGCTGATAGATTCTATTCTCCTGGTATTTCCATATAGAAAATCTATTAATTTCTACTATTTAAGCTTGTCAGATGTAAAGGCAAATTAAATTCTTTACCATATTTTTTATATTAAACATATTATAATTAATTATATTTTGTTTATATATTTTAGCATAATTATTATTAATTGTTTTTAATTAATAATTTATAAATATTATAAATATATTGTATTGTAAAATAATATAAATATTTTTATTTATTTTTTACTTATTATTTTCATTATTTTATATTATATTTCATATTTTATAATATTTATATAAATTTATTTTTCTATTACTTAGTTTAAGTATATAATATTATAACTAATTAAATTTAGTTGACATTTTAACTAAATTAAAGTAATACATACTAGAATAACATAGCAAGAATCTATGAAAAATTTAGTTTATTTTATTTATTTTTTTTTTTTGGTAGGCAAGAAAATTACATACTTGTCGCCGTCTGTTTTCGGCTCGTTAGCATAAAAATTTAGAGCATTTTTTGCTACAGTAGTGTTAGTGTGTCTGTCTGTATATATGTATGTGTTTATGTGTTTGTGTGTGCTTGTGTATTTGTGTGTGTGTGTGTGTGTTTTTGTGAGTTGTTTTCGGCTCGCTGAGATGGCTTAGTTTTATGTCTTCTAACTAACTGAATTGAGCTGAAAATGAGCTTACATAAGTAAATTGTGGAGGCAGCTGCGATTTAAAAGTGTTCACTGTGAGATCTATTATCTCGCCATGGCCATGAGTCCATGAGTCCAGTCTCAGTCATAGAGCAGTTACAAAGCAGTCCAAGTCCCAGTCCCAGTCCCAGGCTCAGGCTCTGCCTCTGGCTCTGGTTCTGGTTCTGGCTCAGTCAGATGGCAGATGGCAGCTGCCCGTTTGGACTGTTTGTCGCCCTAAACACACAGACACACACACATACACACATAGAGGAGTGTGAGAAAGAGTGAGAGTGTGAGTGTGAGTGTGAGGGAGAGAGAAAAACACAGACACAAAGCCAAACAACATTCAAATGGGGAAACCTTTTAAGCACCTAAAACGAAAACTGGGTTACCACTAAAATGCACATGAGTGCACCCGGAACGAGCGAGAGAGGAGATTAGAGGAGAGAAGTAGAGAAAAAGAAGAACGAAGTGAACTGCAGAGCAGAGCGACTGAAAGATAGAACCACAGACAGCAGAGAGTAAGGGTAAAACGTTCGTTAAAACTGAAGACTGTAAGCAAAGAGTGAAAGGAAGAGGAAATAGCATAGAGTGGGCAGCGGTAAGCGTGAGAGTGAGAGAGATAGAGATACAGATAGACTAAGAGAGCAGTAAGGGAATGGCAAAGGAAATGCCGGGCATCATCTAGCTTTATATACAAGTAAAGTGCATAAAGCTGTACGTCTTTGTGTATTTCCCCTTTTCCTCACACATAGAAATTCTATCTCTCTCTCTCTCTCTCTTTCTCTCTGTCTGTTTATCTCACTCTGGCGCTATCTCTGTCGCACTGCATATGTGATTGTGTGTGCAACGCGGTTTTTAGATGTATTTTCAAAGATTTAGCGCACTTCCCCTGGGCGCCAAAAAATGTTGGACATAAAAAGCGAATAAGAGAGACAGAGATATACAGAAAGAGAACAGATGAGAATGAGACAAAAAAAAAAAAAACTCAACTGAGCGACAAACCAAACCTGCATAGAATAGACAAGAGCGATGGGAAGGGCAGAGGTAGACGAAGCAGACGAACGACTGTGTGGTGTGTGTGGTGCAACGACAACCGCAGATAAACTGCAGGCGAGCAACTTCAGTTGCGAGAACAACAGTAAGCAAAGGATGCATTGGCAAGACGAGAGGCGCGGCGTGGTTCGGGGCGGGGCGGGGCGGGGCGGTGCGGCGTATTGCGGCACAGCGATGCTTGGCGGGGCGTGGCATGGCGAGTGTGAAGCAAATGTGAAACAATTCCGCTAATTGCAAAAAATGCAAGAGCCAAAAAAGCCAAAAACAAAAAACCGAAAAAAAAAACAACAAAAAATAAGAGAAAGCGCAAGCAATAAACAGCGAAAGCGAGCGAATGGATGCCAGAATAAGAGAGTGTGGGAGAGAGAGAGCGACTGAGAGAGAGAGAGAGAGAGAGAAAGAGCATGGAAGCGAAAGATGTAGCAAAGTCGCGATTTGAGTGAAGTGCGACGCTTTCCTAACCGCATAAAGAGCGTCGAGGCGTTACACTGTAAAAAAAAAAAACAAAACAAAACAAATACAAAAACAACAACTAGAAAAAGCTAAAAACGTATAAAGAAATAATGAAAATGAAAGCAAAAGAAAAAGAAAAACTATAGAAGAAAATGTTGCCGTGCAGTGTGCTTGACTCTAAAATACCCGCTACCACAAAATATTCAAAATATTTTAATACGTCCTGAAAATCTGGAGCTGAACAATATTTTGACAGATCTTCAACATTAATGTGCTTTATTTTTAGTTTAGCTTTATGATGATAGTTTCGTTTTTTGGAGACTATAGGGACTTAGGTGAATTCCAAAGTATTCTCCAAAAAAAATTATGTTAATTGGAGCTCCGATGGTCTCTATGAACAAGGAAATTTTACAGACGCACCAAAATATATTTCATAGAGCCTGCGACGCCTATTTTTGCCTGTAAGAAAAATTTCCTGGTATTCCAAAAGTTAGTCTACCCTCTATAACCTCTGCGTACCGGGTATAAAAAAAAAAAAAACAACAACAACAATGATGGGCAGCAGCAGCAGCTAAACGTTCATTTCCCAACACCTAAACCCAAGTTCAAACCCAAGTCCAAGCCCATGCGATGAAGCCCCAAACTGTAAGCTAAAACTAAGTTTTACTTAATTTGACTTTACTCTTGGTTCTTGCTGATTTCATTTTGGATGTAGAACGTTAGAGAAGCTGTGTCGCTCTACTCCTGCTGTTGACGTCGACGAGTTTTCCACGTGCTTCAGCGCAGATTTCCTTGCAATTTAATTAATTTAATTTGGTTTTGGCGAACGCTTTGCCACTGCATGGAAATGGTCAAAGAGGGTTGAGTGGCAAATGGTGAAGGGATTGATGGTAGGGGGTGGGGGATAGTTGAATGAATGCGAATGAATGTGCCTTGTGCTAGTGCAAGTGAAACTAACGCCATGGTCACTTTCATTGCCCGAAGCTTACGGTTTCACAGCTCTTCACTTTACTTGCCATCACTGCTGTTTCACATCCAAATACACATCCACATCCACATCCACAACCACATCTTCATCCACATTCACATTCATTTGCTTTTGTTGCTCCTTTGCCATCAGTTGAGCCCTTTTTTTACTCCTTGCAGTCTCAGTTGCAGCTCCGTCAGTTTCTGCTACATCGCTGCCTTGGTGCATAGTTCGAGCTGCTCGAATGTTGCATTTTTCGCACGCTTTTAATTAAACGCCGCCCGCCGCAGCAGCGTATGCTATACTTTTATTCTCTTCCTTACACTTCTCTCCCCCCTCTCTTTCTCTATTTCTTTCTTATTCTTTAACATATTCTGTGTGAGAGTGTGTGTGTGTGTTTTAAAAGTTACGGAAAAGCTGCTGCCAATGTTGTCGTCGACGCTCAAGCTGAAGCTGACGTTGCGTTTGTTTATTGGTTTTAGTTGTTGCGGTTTTGTTCTTCTTGTTGTTGACTTTCTAGCTTAGCTTTGTTCTTGTCGTTTTTGTTATTGTTATTGTTGTTGTTGTTGTTGCTGCTACTGCTGGTGGTGCTGCTTCTGTTTATTACAGACCAAGTGTGTTGACAATTCTATTGAGTAACTAATGCCAATGGATTTTCCAAGAAATTACACTAGCAAAACGTTAATTATGGCTAATAGAAAATGCTGCACGAAGTCGAGTTCTCTCTCTCTCTCTCTTTCTCTTCGAGTTCCAAGAAAATCATACAATTTACTTAGTTCTCAAATTAAGTCAGAACATGCTTCTCATACACTTAATACTCTATACAGACTTATACCAGTAATAATACGATGCGAGTCCTGGATCTAGGACCGAGCCAAAAAAGAATGACATCCCTCACATTGGAGTTTCCTTATTTTTTGTCATTTGGATTTTTGATTTTAGCGTCCTTAAATGAGTCTTTCGGGTCCCCAACGACTAGGGCCACATATGTATAAGCATATGCAATATTCTCTTTGAAAATCAATAAAATATAAAAAAAAAATTTAATTATAAGCAAAAATTTCCAATGCAAGTTTTATTTTACTTTTATTTTTTAAGCCCTATGAATTTTAAATACCCAAAAAAAAGCATTAAATTTATAATTTTACGAATTTTAATCAAATGCTTAATTTTAGACAAAATCTCAAAACTAAATACTGCAACGCGAAGTGTCAATGCTCAAAAGTGCTTAAAATAAATATATAAATTATTTAAAGAGCTTATTATTACAACAAGGAAGATAAAGAAGCAGAGTTATGAAAACCGACATTGAAAGTGATTTAATATAGTCGAAAGAAAGAACAATTAAGAAAGCACCAGAAATCAAGAGTTATCCTAGGCTGGTCGAAGTTTTGTATACTCTAGGAAGCTGAAATGAAATATTCTATGGAATTTATCAGGAACATGTTAGTATTACTAAGCTGAATAAATCTAAAACATGAACTCAGATTTCATTAGAAAGTTACTAAAATAATTTCGCAGGATAAGTATAACTTTGAAACTTGGAGACACGCGGATGCTAATGTTAATGAATATACCCCTGGTAGAGTATGAACATGAATAGAGATCGTAAACCGCAGGAGACGCAGTTTTTCACAGTCTGATGGAGTTGAAGAAAAAGTTAAAAGAGAAATTTGAACTGGAATTGAAATTGGTATTGGAGTGGGAATGGGAATGGGAGTTGAAGAGGGAGTTGGAGTTATAATTGGAGTTGGGGTTGGACCCCATGCTGATTAATGAAGCAGCTATTGTCATGAAACTATTCGGGTCAAATGGCGTTGTGACAATGCAAAAGATTTGCCCCTTAACTAATTTGGGGCAATGGGAAATAAAGCGAATACAATGCAAACAATGACAGTGATGCTGAGAGAGAAATAGAAAGAGAGTGGGAAAAGAAATTTGGCTAATGCTTAAAACAAAACACAATCAATGATGACAACGCTTACCATCATGCTGATGCTGATGAGGAAGACAATAAGACAATAGAAAGAGAGAATGAGAAAAAGAGCGAGAGAGAGAGAGAGAGAGAAAATGAGAGGAATATGGAGATGATGCTGATAGTTTAGGAGTATAAGATTTGACAGCTAACGCTATAACGCTAACGGCGGCCCGTTGACTAACAAAGATAATTGCAAAAGGAAGTAACAATAAACTGAATGTTATCGAATCCGTATCCAGTTATACTCGGGATACTTCAACCAGCTTCAACCAACAATCGTGCCACATTTACTGCAATGCTTGAAAACAAAGGAGACACTGGCAAAGAGAAAGAAGAAGATGAGAAACACAGACAAGCACAGGCTGTGGAAACGGTAGTGGCAGTGGCAGTGGCCCTGTCAAAGCTACAGGCAGCGAAATGGAAAGGAGAAGCAGAGTCAGCAAACATAGACAACAACAGGGACAGGGACAGGGACAGCGATAGAAGCGGCAAGAGAAGCTGAAGTTACAGGCACAGTCAGACCCGGACACTTCCCGGACACACTGACTCACTGTGACTCAGATACAGATACGTTGCGTTTACTTTTGCTCTTGCTTTTACGTTACGTTACGTTTACGTTATGTCTGCGATGCTATGCGGGGAGTCCTGCAACTGCCAAAAGCAAAATGTTTGCGAGAAAGCGCGCAATCAGCGTAAAGTGCGCGACGCTTTGTAAGTGAAACGATAAAAAAAAAAAAAAACAAGTAACCAAGCTATAGGCGAATGTGCTCGGCTATAAAATACCCGGTATAACAGGGGTACGTTACGACATGTGGTTCGATTTTCATCATTAATCCAAAGAAAAACCATGCTTGCTGCTTATGCAAGCACTTCCAAAAAAAATTTGTAGGATCTAGATTTTATAGTCTTTAAGATCGACATATCCTACAACTTCTTATATAAATTTCCAGATGCTACAAAGTCAAAATACCTGCTACACACTACATGAGTATCGGGTATAAAAACTGTGGGCAGTTTGACGAAGTATACGGTGATGGCAAACGCAAGTGCAGAATGTAGAGTGTAGAGGGAAGAGAAGAAGATGGTACTTACTGTCTACGTGCCAGCGGGAAATGTACGGAAGGAATTGGGTATTGGCACAGGGAAACTGCACAAAATTGGTAAACTGTGCGACTCTGAGACTGTGAAACTGTGAGACACGAAAATTGTGAGAATGGGCCACTGAGAAGAACTGGACAAAATAAAACGTAGCAAACGCCAACAAACAGTCGAAAAAAAAAAAACGAAGAGAAATAATAAAATGTCTTTTATTGACGAGACGACAGAGTAGCGCGATTGTTTTCATGATTTTCTCTCTCTCGCTGTTTCTCTATCTGTCTCTTTCTTTTCTGTTCATTATGACAGTCTTGCTGTCTCTTTCACTGTTTCACACTGTGATTCTTTTACACGCCTGTTGAAAATTCGCATTGAAATTTTGTTGAAAGAAAGTGAAAAGTGTTGCAAACAACGATTTCATTGAAAGAAATTTTATTTGATTTTTATTTTTTATCTACATTTGGTTTTTTTTTTTTTTTTATATTGTTTCCAATTAAAGTTCTAATTAATAAAGAGTAAAAAGCAATAATATAAAAATGTATTGAAAAATTGCAACTGCTACTGCTGTTGACTTTAATACAAGCGCAACAATTGCATGAAAAGCAGCTACAAGCTACAACTGCAACTTCAACTCAATTTACTTCATTATGCTGACAACTGCAACAGCAAATTCAATTCAATCAACGAAACAAAGAACGAAAATTTATATAAATTAATTACAAAATACATTTTCTAATACAAAGACTGAGGAAAAGCGCCACAAACACAAAAATATGAATATAGATTTTCTTTGAGCTATAAAAATAAAGAAATATAAAAATAAAGAAATAAATAAATAAAAGAATTTTGTACTTTGTAATATTTATGCGAACATTTATCAGTTGTCGTTCAAAGTTATGCGTATGCAACTTTTCGAAACTTTTGATGTTGATAAGCAAAGAAAAAATGTTGCAAACTAAAGTGAAATGTTTAATCTTTTTATACTCGAGATGCTTCAAGAAAATTTATGGAAGGCGTGGCATATAGTAGAGGGCATGGCTACAAAATTAACATTCATATTTTTGATCAACATTCAATATCATGTTTCTCTGATTAATTTTATTGCAATTGTGATTGTAACTATAGACAAAAATATATATTTATCGATATATGTATGTATGTTATATCGATTGCTGTGTCTGAATGCACAAATATCTTTGCAAGTCTTTTTTTAAGTTTTTGCATTTTTTCTGCACTTTTCAATTCTCATGTGTAACAAAATGCTGTTAAGTTTGATGGAAAATATTTCCAAAAAAAAAAAACAAAAACAAAACAAAAGTCTATGAATTTTACTGTGAAAGCATCTTGTAGACAAATCGTGATCAGACTTGTCTATATATGTATGTATGTATATGTATATATATGTCTGTATATATATATATATATATTGTGCTATTGTTCAATATATTGCTAAAATCGTTTCAAGTTTTGTATGTCTTGCATTGAATTTAGCTTTATCTTGGGCTTCGGTTACGGCTTTTGTCTACAAATTATACGTGTAAATATTCAATAGAAATTGTGAATGAATTTTCATTTGATTCTTGGAATTTAGTCGAGTCTGTGTTTTTTTCATTTCATTCGAATTACTATACAATTGGCCTACAGTTGGCCTAAAGCTACAGTTTATTGTACTTTGACCCGATAAGTAGTATGAAACATTTTGTTTTTTTTTTTTGTTTTTTTGTTCTTCTTGCTGCTGTTTTTGTTTTTTGTTGTTGTTGTTGTTGTTGTTGTTGTTTGTTACATGCGTGTGTTCAACTCTTTACGATTTACTTCAACGAAAAATAACAATCAAAAAGCACAACAATTATACGACGCTAATATACCCTATAAACTTTACAGTTGTCATTATAGCTTCTGTTACAGCTGACACCGATGTCTGTCTGATAGTCAGACTATGGAATATACCCGCCTTTAGTCACTTGCAATGAGTATAATAAAGAATAGCACAGGGGCAAGCTTGTGCTGATTCCCATATGAATATCAGCGAGACAAACTCACACTCATACACTCATACACTCATACACACGTACTCACACACATACATAGAATCGAACGGCGGCGTAAGTACAATGGCAACGCAGCTGTGGCCATATTACAAAGGGAAGCCCTAAACAAAGTCGCATTGAATCGAATCGAATCAAATGGCGAGGAGTGTGTGTTGGAGGGAGGGGAGGTTGCGCCTGGCAAATTGGGGACAAAAGCAATGGAGTTTTGCTTTGCGGCTAGCGACAATTGCGCTGCCAGGCAGACAGCGACACTCATGTATGTGTGTGTGTGCGTGTGTGTATACTGGGGCATTGTGTGATGTGAAACACATCCAATCACTTGTTACACGCCCAAGCTGCTGTTGCTGCCGCTATTGCTGCTGCTGCTCTTGCTGATATTACTGCTGCTGCTGTAACTGCTGCTGCCGCTACTGCTGCTGTTGCTGCTGCTGCTGTTACTCCTTTGTTTTGTTTTTGCTTATTTTTATTTTTTTTTTTTTGTTCTTTTACATTTCTCATTCTCTCATGCTTGTGCAGTGCTTTGCTGTGGCAGCATACAGTGCGTATGCGTGTTTTTAATTGCCAGCCAAGGCATTGTTCATACGCCGCGTGTGACAAATCAACAGGATATGCTAGCGGGGCACCATGTCTTATTGCTGTCATGGCCATTTGTTGCGTGCCACACAGCACACACACACACACTCTCTCTCTCTCTCTCTCTCTCTCTCTCTCTCTGTCTCACACACTCACTTTTTCTGTTCTATATTTTTTTTTGTCTTGGGCAACAAACACTTTGACTCCATTTCAGTCACTTTTCCCACTGCCTTTGCCTTTACTCATTCCCATGCCTGCCGCTGTCGTTGGCCCCGTTTTCATGCACATTTATCGTGATTAGCTATTAATTGATAATAATTAACTTAAGCACATGGCACAGATGTTAGTCCCAGCAGCAGCAGCAGCAGCAACATCAACATCAACATCAGCAGCAGCAATAGTAGCAGCAACAACACAACAAAAAACAATATCAACTAAAAGCCATATTAACAGCTATTCGCTGTTTTGGAGATTTTAGCTGCTTTTGCTTCTTAGACGCGTTTATTCGTTTATCGATATTGCCTATTTGTCTGTCCTCACTGTGCTTCTCTTCTCTGTCTCTCTCTCTCCCTCTCACTTCATCTCTCTCTCTCTGTCCTCAACTATTCTCACTGTCATCTCTTTCACATCTGTCTCTTTTATGTTGTAAGTTTTCTTTCTTATTTTTTTCTTTTTTTTTTCTCTCGCTTTGTTGCTAATTTATTCCAAGCAAGCGCCAGCCAAAAACTTATTTGACATCGTCTTGTTTTGTCTGCTTTCGTTTCGTTTTTGCTGCTTTTCTTTTGCTTTTTCTATATATTATATATATATATATATATATATATATATATATATATATATTTTTTTTTTGTTATTTTCTTTTTGCCATTAGCCTAAATAATTTAACTTGAAGTAAAGACGAGCACAAATTTCTTCAGTTGCTAAAACTAATGAAATACACTTTTATTTGACGCGCTCAACTTTTGATAGCACAATATATTAAAAGTCGACTGATCGTTCATCAATATAGTAAATATATATAAATATTATGAGAATAATGCTTTACGTTTTAATTTTGCTGCAATAATTTCACTTTCTGCAAAAAAGTCATAAAAATATTTACAGACTGTGTAGACTTACATAGCGGACACCTCTAATAGACGGACAACTGTAGTAAATACACATAGATTCTAATAGATGAACAGCTCATAGCCGTGCAGCTCTAAAATCCGGTCACCTCCAATAGTCCTACATCTCCAATGGACGCAGCACTCTAATATTCGGACACTCCAAATACCTGTACACTTTTTCTACTATATTATTGGCAATATCAGAACAATTTCGGCACTATTCAGCGAACACTGCCCCTGAGCCTATGATACCCGACAATAATTAACCAACGCACAGTGTCCGCCCAAAAGAGTTGCCTGTGTATATATGTATGGTAAGTAGCTAAATGAAGCTTAGTTGATAATATAAATAAATAGCTGCCACGCCTACACGTTTATTTTGTCACACAAACAAAAAAAAGACAGAGATAGATAGAGAGAGAGTGAGAGAGAGACAACAAGTAAACCAATTGATTCAAATGTCTTCATCAACTATCAATTTCGTATTCAAATCAGGTACAAAGCACGCACAATACAACACATACACACAGACACACACACACATACACTCACAAACAAAAAAAAAAACATCAACAAGAACAACAACACGAAAATATACAAAAACTTTTATTAATTCTTTAGCGATTTTCTTTTGAAAAAAAAAAACTAACAGAATATTTTTTGTATTTATTTTATTTTTTTTTTTTTGAGAATTTTTTGGAAATTTGTAATTTAAATTTCAAAATACTTACATTGCGCGCTTTGGAGTTTCACTTAAGTTTGCATTGATCTATGTTCCAGCTGTTTTATTCTTGTCACAAATTACTTTTTCTCTAAGATGCTCTGAGATTCTCTTTACAAAATTTATATACATATAATTATATATATATATATTATTATTATAATTTTCTACTATTTTGTTTTATTTTAAATTTTCACAATTTAAACACATTTAAAAACATCGAAAAAAACAAATAACGTAACACAATAACAACAACAAAAAAAAAATTGAACAACAGTTTTTAAAATCACCGACGGATATTTAAAAAAAAAACTCGTTTAATTTTTTTTTTTATTTATTTATTTTTGTTTTTAGTTTTTTGTTTTGTTTTTTTTTTTTAATTATTTTAGCACGCAGCGTAATAAAATTGATCTTCGAATTTTGTAATTTAGGAAATGTTATATTGATGCATTAAAGTAGAGAAACAATTGAAGAAATAGTAAAAGACGTAGAAGTAGCACAAACACAAAGTGAAATAATACAAAAATTTGTAGCACAATATTTTGTTTTATTTATTTTATTTTTGTTAGCCAAACACTTTTTTGAACGAATTTCGGTTTTTATTTAATTCCCGAAAATTATATAGCATTTTTTTTTTGTTTTTTTTTTTTTTGTTTTTGGAAAAGTCTCAAAGTTTATTTATTAATTTTGTAGTAAGGATTATTTCCATTTTTATTATTGTTTATTGTTTTTCAAAAATTATTTAGAATTTTTTTTCTTGACTTAATATTTTGTTGAATTTCGAAAATAAAAGTTTTTATTATTTGTTTGTAATTTTTTTTAAATATTTTTTATTTTTTTTTAGAATTAAATTTTGATAATTATTTGAAAATGAAATGATTTGATTTTCGAACTGAATATTGTTTTCCGGTTTGTTGTTTGTCTGTTGTCTATGGTAGAGTTAGTAATGTCTGCTTGATTTGATGTCTGGTTGGTTGCTGCTACTGCTGCTGCTGCTGATATTGCTACTGCTACTGTTTGCTGCGTGCTCCGTGCGGCACGTGCGAACACGTTGAGAATTCATAACCAACTGTCGAATCAGGCTCGAATCTAAAACCGACTTCAAGTCACTGACAGCCAACTGTAAACCAACAGAAGCCAACAGCAGCCGACACGAATGCCACAAAAATACAAAAAAAAAAAAAAAAAAACAAAAAAAAAACCCGAATCGTATGCTGCTTCGCCGACATTGCTCGACATTGCCGACATTGCACGATTTTCACGATTTGCCCGATTGCCCGAATGGCCGATTGCCCGAGTAACGATAACTCGAAAGCCTTTCGAGTTTCAATCGTGCTCTTTCAAGATGCCGCACGCTACACACACACACACACACACACATAGACATAGACATAGACACACGCACGAATCTCCCATGGGTTAGATAGACTTTTGGGCGCTGTTGCTGTTGCTGTTGCTGTTGCGCTGCTCCTTGGACAGGTCAGCATTGTCAACATTGGTCCGTTCGGTCTGTGATAAGCGCTACGATACGCACACACACACACATACACTTCTCCTTCTTTCTTCCCTCGCTCTCTCCTTTACTATTCCTTCTCTCTCTCTCTTTCTCTTTCTCCCTCAATTTCTCAATCTCTCTCTCTATCGCACTTTCTCTTATGATTTCCCCACTTCTCTTTAATGCCACACGCACTCTCTTAAAGCACGACGAACCGAGACTCGGCATCGCGTCGCGTCGCTTTGCTTCGCTTCGATTAACACACAAAATTTCTAATATTCTCGTGACGCTTGTATCGCACTTTAAATGAAATGCGTATTAAAGCACATTTCGTGTGCGTCTCGTCTCTCTTTCATGCTATGTTTGTATGAGTGCATGTGTGTGTGTGTGTGAGTGTTGATAAAGCCGAAACGGCACGTGAAGCGGATGGGAAGGGAGGAAAAAGATGCGAATGCCTCAAGTGTTGCACATTATAAAGCTGAAGCCAGGCATAAAACTTTGACCATTAGCCGCATTAATGTGCTGCGCGGCAAATTCGTCAGCTGGTCAGTGGTGCATTGATTGTCCGATGCTGAAGCTGATGCTGATGCTGATGTTGATGCCGATGCCAATGGCCACAAGGCGTTACTTGACTGGCTTAACGCAACTTCTATTGACAACTTTCGCAGCTTCTCTCTGTCTCGCATTTTCTCCGCAAGTCAAATCAGACCACAAAACTTCAGAGCAAGTTGTAAGCTTTAACTTACAGTTAGAATCGTATATGTATTTTTTTCTTCGTCTTCTTCTTCATCATCATCTTTTTGCCACTTCCCATACATCAGTTCGCCTCATGCTGTTTTGTCATTCTACTGTTTCCATCGTTCGACTACTTTACAGATTGAAACTAACAAAGATTCCAAGCCTAAGCCGTAGCCTTAACTTAGTTGCATGCATAGTGAATAAGCAGTGATTGCTCTTTCTCCAAAAGTAATACTGACTTTGACCTTCATGACTTCGTGAACTTTTATGATATTCAAGAAAATTTATAAAAAAAAAAAAAATAAAAATTCGTTTGGGATTAGAAAAAATTAACAGCGTTTACTATTTACCAGGAATACAGACTGAAGAATTACATGACAACTTGAATCACTAATCGTTTAGTGACAAAGTTTGATATTTATTTAATGCCCAAACAACTAATGTGCCTTCAACAACTTTGAAAAGAATCGGACACCAATAATACTAAAGTTAAAAATATTCAAATTTTAATAATATTGAATTTGATTTTTATATAATTCCTACAAATGAATTAGCTACTGATGGATTCCGATTATTAGATGTAGATAACAGAGTTATTTTATCTATAAATACTGAAGTCCGAATTTCAGTAATTGCAGCTGATTTCATTCATTCATGAACAATTCCTGCATTAGGCGTAAAGGTTGATGGAAAGAACAAACTATGCAATGAAATTCGAATCGTTGCTGAGCTGCAGATCATCAAAAAACCAGAAAGCAAGTTTATTTTCGGCGGGGCGAAGATGTCATAGGCTTAGAGGAATATTTTTTTTTTTTATAGAGAAACTCAATTTACGGCCGATCGTTCCTATGAAAGCTATAATGGTCCGATCCGGCCTGTTCTTATAACAGGTTGGCTGATAAGTCCCCGGTCTGACACATAGATGGCGTCGAATGCTTATTATGAATGCATATTATATTATATAGTACTAACCTTCAATATTCGTGTCAAAATTAGTCTGTCAGTCAATTAGTTTGTAAGATAGAGCGTCTTTTGTGAAGCAACTTTTGTTATTGTGAAAAAAATGGAAAAAAAGGAATTTCGTGTTTTGATAAAATACTTTTTTTTGAAGGGAAAAAATACAGTGGAAGCGAAAACTTGGCTTGATAATGAGTTTCCGGAGTCTGCCCCAGGGAATACTCTTAGCAAAACAATATAGAATATAGAATATAGAATATAGAATATAGAATATAGAATATAGAATATAGAATATAGAATATAGAATATAGAATATAGAATATAGAATATAGAATATAGAATATAGAATATAGAATATAGAATATAGAATATAGAATATAGAATATAGAATATAGAATATAGAATATAGAATATAGAATATAGAATATAGAATATAGAATATAGAATATAGAATATAGAATATAGAATATAGAATATAGAATATAGAATATAGAATATAGAATATAGAATATAGAATATAGAATATAGAATATAGAATATAGAATATAGAATATAGAATATAGAATATAGAATATAGAATATAGAATATAGAATATAGAATATAGAATATAGAATATAGAATATAGAATATAGAATATAGAATATAGAATATAGAATATAGAATATAGAATATAGAATATAGAATATAGAATATAGAATATAGAATATAGAATATAGAATATAGAATATAGAATATAGAATATAGAATATAGAATATAGAATATAGAATATAGAATATAGAATATAGAATATAGAATATAGAATATAGAATATAGAATATAGAATATAGAATATAGAATATAGAATATAGAATATAGAATATAGAATATAGAATATAGAATATAGAATATAGAATATAGAATATAGAATATAGAATATAGAATATAGAATATAGAATATAGAATATAGAATATAGAATATAGAATATAGAATATAGAATATAGAATATAGAATATAGAATATAGAATATAGAATATAGAATATAGAATATAGAATATAGAATATAGAATATAGAATATAGAATATAGAATATAGAATATAGAATATAGAATATAGAATATAGAATATAGAATATAGAATATAGAATATAGAATATAGAATATAGAATATAGAATATAGAATATAGAATATAGAATATAGAATATAGAATATAGAATATAGAATATAGAATATAGAATATAGAATATAGAATATAGAATATAGAATATAGAATATAGAATATAGAATATAGAATATAGAATATAGAATATAGAATATAGAATATAGAATATAGAATATAGAATATAGAATATAGATAGAGATAGAGTATAGAATATAGAATATAGAATATAGAATATAGAATAGAGAATAGAGAATATAGAATATAGAATATAGAATATAGAATATAGAATATAGAATATAGAATATAGAATATAGAATATAGAATATAGAATATAGAATATAGAATATAGAATATAGAATATAGAATATAGAATATAGAATATAGAATATAGAATATAGAATATAGAATATAGAATATAGAATATAGAATATAGAATATAGAATATAGAATATAGAATATAGAATATATAGAATATAGAATATAGAATATAGAATATAGAATATAGAATATAGAATATAGAATATAGAATATAGAATATAGAATATAGAATATATAGACAAT
>JBAMBR010003170.1:0-28010 GCA_037044475.1 Zaprionus obscuricornis | reverse complement strand
ATTAAACCGCAAGCAGCTGAAATCTCACTATTCGCATTCATCAAATCAAACTATTTAAAGAAATAGAATAAAAAATAATAATAATAGTTCATTAAAGTGAAATTATATTTAATGGCTTATGTATGGTCTATGGTTCAAACTTTTACCTGTTCACCCTTTTGCTCGGCCATGCGATTGAGGTCACGCGACAATCCCACACCAGAAATGGCCAACGCCAGCGTACTGCTAGCAATGCAAACCAAACTAAGCGCCAGAAAGGCCGTTTGAGTTTTCCGCATGCTAACCACGCCCAATGAGCCCGTAACGGCAGCAATCAAGCCCGTCCAAATACCGCAACCAGCCATTGACAAGGCCGCATCGCGTACAATCAATAATGAGCCAAGTGCCACCAATGATATGGATAATACCAGTTGCAATGTGCCCAACACTATTTGCAATGGGAATGCGGAGCAACATTCATTGCTGGCACGTTGTTTGCGCCGCACCTTTGCTGACAATGTAGAGCCATCGCCAGCACCACCGTCACTGCCACAACCACTGCCACTGCCGCCCTTATACTTAATAAATTCTGGTGGACAACGTTGTTTCTTGCTAATCCTTGAATCAATTGTATTGCTAAGATTTTTTGCATTCGCTTGCATTGCGGCTGGTGTGGCACGTGTGGCCATTGCCTCCTCTAATTGTTGTTTGAACTCCTGATGACTGATGAGTTTTGGTTTCTTGCCATTAGCATCATCATCAGCTTGCAGCATTGCATTGTCCAATAATGTGGCCGCAGTTAGTTTTAATGGTGGCAATGGTTTCTCATCATAGACGGGACTTGAATAAATATGACTTTGTGCATCTAAATGTTGACGTGCTGCTTCATGATCTAATGTTTGCTGCTGCTGTTGTTGCTGTTGCTGTTGGTGTTGTGGCTCTTGTTGTTGTGCATCATGTTGCAACATTGCAATTTGTGAATTGGTTAAACTGCCAGCATTTGTTGCATTTGTTGCATTCGTGCTCTGCTCAATCGTATTGCTCACCTGCAGCAGCTCCTCCCGATTTAGACTGCGATCGACAATTGTATCCATGCTGCCGGTGGTAGAATCATGCGAATCTATGGTACGTGCCGGCGATGCTGAATGTCGACCATTAAACTCGTTGCTTGTATTTGTTATTTCGTTAATGTTGTTGCTGTTGTTGTTGTTGTTGCTTATCTCTGTCATGTTGCTGCTGTTGCTGTTGCTCTTGCTCTTGCTGCTGCTGACGTCACTGACACATTGGCAATTGCTGCTGCGCTTTGCTGTAAAAAAAAAAATTAAAAAAAAATAAAGGAGAGTTTCGTTTAGTGGCAAAGTTAATGTCAACTCAACAGTTTAACTGCTTTTAGCATTTTGGCCAACAAAATGAATTCTACATAAGGCACAAATTCAAATGCCGCTGCACAACAAAAAAAAAAAAAAAAAAAGAAAATGAAAAATGAAAAAAGAAAAAAAAAATAACAGAAGCAGACACTTATTGTCTTTATACACTGCACAAAATCAATGTGTAATTGTACAGAGATATTTAATTTAAGTTTAAGTGTATTTCAACATATTTTAAGTATTTAAAATCTTAATTGAAATTCATTTAATTTCATTTTTACATTGAAATTGTTTATAAAATTTTATTGCATTTATTTATTTTTTTTTTTTGTTAAATAATTTAATTAATTTGCTGCATATAAATATTCATAGAGTTGCCGGGTATATTGCCGTGTATATAATATAAAGTTTATTTAATTTTAAATGCTGCAAATATCTAGCATATTTTAAATTTCGCTCAAAGCTGCATTTACCGGGTATATAGCAGTCGAGTTGCTTGCATCTACTGCATGTAAATATTGTTATTTTAAATTTTTAAAATGTAACAAGATTCAAATTTTTTCAATTGATGTAAAATTTTTAATTTGCAGCATTTACCGGGTATATTTCGAGTCGAGCTATAATAGATATGCATGGGATATATGTGGGATATGCTATAATTTCTTAATATTAATTTAATAATTGATCTGCACTTGTTTTGCCTTCTATTATATTTACCGGGTATATTGTAGTCAAGCTAATTTAATTTTCTAGAATTTCTGGAATATCTCAAACTTTACATAATTTATTTTTTTCACTTGTTTTAAAGTGCTTTCGACTTTGTTCAGCATTTACCGGGTATATGACAGTCGAGTTGGTGTTATATGTTGCAACTATAAATTCTAACTTTATGAACAGAAATATTTTATAAAATTCATTGAACTTATGATTTTTAAATATTATTATTTTTAGTACCGGGTATAATACAGTCGAGTTATTTTTTTATGCTGCATGAATCAATTGTCGCTGCAGCTGCTATTTTTTTGGTCAATTGTTTTTTGTCTGTTTTGCTTACAATTTACCGGGTATATTGCAAGTCGAACATTGTTTATATGCATACATTGGAATGTGTCAAGTGTCACTTGATTTATGCATGAAATGAACAATTGATAAATTGATATATATCGCCGCTGATCATTCTGATCGCTGATATGTAAAGCTGTTGATAATTTGAACAATAAACGGCACGTCAAGCGATTAATCAAAAAAAATGAAAAAAGAAACATAATTTGAAGCTTAAGAATTTGATTTCAATTTATTTTCATTTTTTTGTTTTTGTTTCTGTTCTGTTTTCTAACAGACAAAAGAAAACGAGAAACAAAAAGTAAAAATGAAATAGAAATAGAAACTGAGAATAAACAAAAAAAAAAAAATATATATATATAAAGCATGTCTAACATTTGTCAACTAGTTTCCATTGTGACAGTTTATGGCATTTTGTGTGTTGCTGCTGCTGCTGCTGCTGGTGTTGTTGCCTTGACATTTGCCAGCCTCCTTGTTTTGCAGTTTTGTACTTCGAACCGGTTCGCAGCGATTAAAACGCAAAACTAAATTAAATGCGACACTTGTGCAGCACGCTGCTCAACTTCTCAACTTCTCAACTGCTCAGAGTACTCCTACTCTGAGCAACAGCACGGGGCTGGGCTCTAGCTATGCCATAAGATTAGATGGAGGTCACACAGACACTGTCCCTGCCCCAGTATGCGGCATATGCAGCCAATTTTGCCACCTGTTGCCTAAAAATTCTTTATTATTATTCCATTCACAAATAATTTTACACACAATTTTTTACGCCAATCGAAACAGAAAAAAATACATACATTTTTTAAAAAATAAAAAAAAAACATTGAATAAGAAAGTAAAGTTTATGTAGCCGAAGATTTTATACACTTGCTAGCGTGAAGAGGCAGATGACAGGCAGATGATAAGACAGACAAACGTGCGGATGGACAGTCGAACAGATAAACAGACGGACAGACAGAAGGAAGAACAGACAGAAAGATAGACAGACGGACAGACAGACAAATAGACAGAAAGACAGGGAGACAGAAAGATAGACAGACAGACGGACAGACTGATAGACGGACAGGCAGTCAGACAAAGGGGCGGACAGAAAGACAGACAGACGGACAGACAGAAGGAAGAACAGACAAATAGAGAGACAGACAGACAGACAGACAGACAAACAGACATACAGACGGACAGATATAAAGATAGATAGACCGACACACGCACAGACAGACAGACTGACAGACATTTATACAGACAGAGAAAAGGAAATACGGACTGCCTGACGATTGGACAGACAAACTGATGATCAAACATTCAGACAGAGAAACAGGCAGTCAGATGGACATATAGACCGAAAGATACAGTGATAGATAGACATAGAGACAGAGAGACAGACACACATACAGACATACAGCTAGATAAACGACAGACACATAAATTTGAGGTCAGTCATGTTAAGGTCAAGAATATAGTTATATAGCTTATATATTCTGACACGCCTACTTCTGTGCAGAGTCAAAATCAATATACTCTTTGCACTACCATAAATATACATAAAAACATTAAAAAAAAAAAATGCCAATCATTTTTATTTTATTTTAAAACAACTGAAAGACGCAACAAAATTATTAGTTTCAACTTTTTTTAGTTTTTTATTTTTTAGTATTTTCAAATTATTGATAATTATGAAAATAAGAATTAAAAGGCGTTAAAAAAAATGTATAGATTTTTTTCAAAGATTTTTTTTTTCATGCTGTTTTCAAGGTTTTTTTTCTTAAAGAAAAAAATTTAAAGAAAAAATATTTTGTATAAATTTTGAAAAAAAAAAAACAAAATAAAAAATCAAAATTGCTTGTCATTTGGCTGAAACTGGTATTTTTTTGTGGTATTAGTTGTTGTTGTTGTTGTTACTGCTGTTAAATTTTAATTTTTTTTATCATAATTTTTCGTTGTTTCATGACAGTTTTTTATTTTTTTATTTTTTAGACTTTCCAATAAGTTCGTTCTCTTGTTTTTTGTGTCACATTTGTTTGTTTATTTGTTTATTTGTTGTCGCCTTGGCAGCAATTAGAGTTAATTGACTAGAGACGGATATACACAGATAAAGATAGAGAGAGTGAGTGAGACAGACAGAGAGAGAAAGAGAGAGTAAGACTTATATCTTAAATTCATCAATTAACATAGACAAAACAGTTTGTTGCACTGTTTGTTTTGTTGCTTTTTGATATTGAAGGCATGTCTTGTATCTTTTTCCCACACTTGCCACCTTTTTGGGCAGCTGCTGTTGCAAGTTGTTGTTGTTGTTTACAGTTGCGCTTAAAAGCCGCCCATGCGCTAAAACCACTATAACCGCAACCAAAAATGCAGCATTCAAAATGTCGATAAATCGCAGAGCAAACATGAGCAGCAATAACAGCAACAAAAATAAATAGATACTAGATACTATTGTCATTTTTATTATATAGAGTATATACAGCTATACAGCATACACACTTCTATAAGACAAATTTAACGTTTACTAAATTCACTTTTGCTGTTTCGCAATAAAAAAAATTATTATAAACAATATATATTTTTTTTTTATATTTTTTATATTTTTCTTTGTAATTTATATAGAATAATTAGAATATTTTTTTGTACATTTTTTTTTTATCAATATATTTATATTTGTATTTATTTTTATTATTATATTCTTTATGGTTTTTAAAATAATTTGTTAAAAATTTAAAATGAAAAAAAAACGTAAATAACAACAGAGAAAAAATATTTTAAAAATATTTCTGGAATATATTTAAATATATTTTATTATCCTTATTTTATTTTATTTTTAAAAATAATATTTATTAATATATAATATTAATTGTTTATATATAATATTAATATATATAATAATAATATAATTTTAATTTTTTCCTTTGTTTATAATTATTTTATGAAAAATTATTCAAATATTTTTTTTTATTTTTTTTCTTTGATGTTTAACTTTCTGATTCATAATATTAAATTTTGAATTTGAAGACTTTGCTTATTTATTAAATATTTTACGTTAACTTTTTTGTTTTTTAATATATTTATATTTTATATTTATTTATTTTTTATTTTATTTTATTTATTTTATATATTTATTTTTATTTTTAAAATTTTAATCATTTATATTTTATATTAAAATATAATTTTTAATTTTTTTTTCTAATATATTTTTGATTTATTACTAATTTTCTTATTGTGCTGCTTAGTCGAATGATCAAGCAACATTTTGTCACATTTTAGTCTTTTTGCAGGGTATGAAAAATGAAAATATCTTTGCAAAGCGCACAAAAACGAACCGCAGCAGCAGCATTAACAACAGCAGCAGCGGCAACAACAAAATGTCAAGCAACAGGTTTATAAAGCGGCAAAGTTTTCTCGTTATTTTATTATTGTTGTCGCTGTTGTTGTTGTTGTTGTTTCAGCTTCATTTTTTTTTACATTTTTTTTTTTTTTTTGGACAGCAACGAAAGGGCAGTGAGGGAGAGGGAGAGAGATAACAAAACGGAAACCACAACAAACGGAACGAAAAAGGGAAAATGCAGCATGAAAAATCTGAAGAGATAATCAAGGGGAGAAAGAGAGAGCGAGAGAGAGAGAGAGCTTGAAGATGAGGGAAAGGGGAAAGAGGGACATAAAGACGATGTTGATATTGATGTCGATGATTTTTTATGCTGAAAAGTAAAAATTACGCCGGCTTGGACAGCAGCAGCAGAAGCAACAATAACAACAACAAAAGCAACCGCAGCCACAGCAGCAGCAGCAATAACAACAACAACAACAACTAGTTAACAGCGTCACTTTCACTTGTCGCTGGATGTCAAAAAACAAAAAAAAAACAACAATGAAACAAGCCAAAAAAAAAACTGGTAGAAAAAAAAAAAAAATTACTACGCGCAATTTGTTGCAATTAATTTATTAAAACAATTTAAAAAAAAAACAATTTTTTTTTTGTTAAGTTGAACGTAGAATTTCCACATATCGATGGGTCTGCCAATCGGAACCAACAACAACAGCAGCAACAGCAACAATATTAACTACTGCTGCAATAGAGCAACCGCAATGGGCAAACACTTTCGAAAGATTCGAATTTAATTTTTTTTGGTTCGCTTGAAAACGAAAGACTTAGGCAACGAACTTGGTCGCAGTCGTAGTCGCAGTCACACTCAAAGCAAAATTGCCACTGACTAATTGTGGCATGTTTAATTGGCTTTGTGCTATGTGCCTTGCTTAAATTTAGCAACTGCCACGCCCATTGCCTATTTCTTATTGCAATTGCCGCCTGCACAACGCACAAAATTGAAATTAAACAAGAAAAAAAAAAATAAATAAAAATGAATTTGACAGCTTCGTGTTTTTATATTTTTATTTTATCTACTTTATTTATAGTATTATTATATTACTTATAATTTTGAAATGCAAGAGTGTCAAAAATTGCAAAAAAATACAATAAAAAAAGATTGGTTGCCCACGCAACAGTCAAACAAACCTCCGATCCCTTCACATGTCAAAAACTTCTCGCAACTTCCTTCTGCTGTCAGCCCTTCACTTGTTTTTGCCAAGAATATATGCATTTATTTTTCGCCAGCTGTGAATTGTTATTGTATACCCGGCATTTCTAGAGCACAGTGGGCATAATGTGTCTTTGTGACAACTGTAAGTGTTTGTATTGGGAAATATCGAAACTTTTACAGGATCAGCATCCGTTCGACTATCCGATCTTTAGGACTATAGAAAATATTCGCTTAAAGAAATGAGAATTTTACTTTGAAAACCCTATGTCAAAGCGATGGGATGTCCGCTTATTAGAGATGTCCGCCTGTTAGAGTTGTCCGTCAAGATAGTTATCACTATGCATATAGGTAATATTTTATATTCTATATTCTATATTCTATATTCTATATTCTATATTCTATATTTTATATTCTATATTCTATATTCTATATTCTATATTCTATATTCTATATTCTATATTCTATATTCTATATTCTATATTCTATATTCTATATTCTATATTCTATATTCTATATTCTATATTCTATATTCTATATTCTATATTCTATATTCTATATTCTATATTCTATATTCTATATTCTATATTCTATATTCTATATTCTATATTCTATATTCTATATTCTATATTCTATATTCTATATTCTATATTCTATATTCTATATTCTATATTCTATATTCTATATTCTATATTCTATATTCTATATTCTATATTCTATATTCTATATTCTATATTCTATATTCTATATTCTATATTCTATATTCTATATTCTATATTCTATATTCTATATTCTATATTCTATATTCTATATTCTATATTCTATATTCTATATTCTATATTCTATATTCTATATTCTATATTCTATATTCTATATTCTATATTCTATATTCTATATTCTATATTCTATATTCTATATTCTATATTCTATATTCTATATTCTATATTCTATATTCTATATTCTATATTCTATATTCTATATTCTATATTCTATATTCTATATTCTATATTCTATATTCTATATTCTATATTCTATGACGGTATGAAGACCTAGATCTCAGTGATTATAACAGCTGAAGCTTACAAATTTTTTTACCAAGCGCTTGTATTAGCTACCTGTCAGTTGAAGTATATTGTTTGGGATCTTTTACCACGCCCACATATTAAATGTTGGCTTACTAATATTAGGGACTCATGCCAAGGAACTATAAAAATTTATTACAAAAATCGAATAAACAGAAATTGTCAATTTCTCTATTCTTTGCATGTTTACCGGGTAGCTGATAGTCGAATATATGTGAGTTTTTTTCGTTTTTTTTTTCTCTCTCTGGTTGCTTGTGCAATAAACCAATTCTGCAAGATTATTTAAGTGACAGCTGAAGAGCAACAAGTTGACAGTTGCCACAATTAATTAATAAGCATTTAATAAAACTTGGAATAAATATTTCTAGAAAATTTCTCACAGTGTCTTTTGGTACTGTGATGTGTTCCTCCAGATGACTAAACTGTTGTGTGCATCAATAACTTTTGCTATTTGATTTACATATTTATTAAGTTTTTCGACGGTTTTTGTTGTTGTTGTTGAACTATTGTTGCATGTTGCATAATAATGTTGTGGTGCAGCTGTTCAAGTTGTGCATCGAGCATATTGTTTTATAGCATAGAATTTGTCAATAGGCTGTGAATATTCCCAGACACTGACTGACTGACTGACTGACTGAATGACTGACAAACTGACTTGCAGCGACTTGTAGCGACTTGCAGCGCGAACTTCCCATCTGTTGTGTGTCTGTGTATTTCCTGCATTCATATATGCGCGCGCGCGCCCACAATACACAATGTTGCATATTATAATTAACTTTGCATGTGTTTTTTTTTATTTTTATTCATTTGTCTGCGTGTGTATGTACGTGTGTGTGTGTGTGCGTGTATTTGTATTTGTATTTGTTGTGATAACATGTTGTCTGTTGTTTTGTATTATGCAGCTTGGTGGCAGTTCGCTTGCTGCGTTTGATCGTAATTAAAAAAGTTGCTGCTGCCGTGACAGACGCTGAAGTTGACTTAAATTAAAATATCAACAGCACGTGTAATATTTGAAGCAACAACAGCAGCAACAACGACAACAACAACAACAACAGCAAACAAATAACTGTGAAATGTGACACTACAACAACAACAACAACAATGTAGCACACTTGAGTTGCTACAGCTTGTCTATTGCATCATCAACATCATCATCATGATCATCATGATCATCATCATCAGCCAACGTCATCATTCAACGTCATCCTCAGCACGACTTGATCTGCATTAAATGCTCGACAAACATTTTTTTTATACTCTTCACAATACTCAAATATAAATACAAATACATATACATTTGTAGTGCTACAGCAACTGCAACTGTAGATAAGCCCCAAAAGCTGATAAGTTGCAACGGAACAGATCGTTCGACTATATGATATAGCTGCTACTATAGGTACGATCTCTTGTGTATTGAGTTATATGACTGAAATTATCAGCATTTGCGTTTAGCGACGACTTAGAGATGACAGTGAAATTTGATGAAAATCAGGCTACTATATAGCTGCCATAGGAATGATCTGTCCAAAATAGAGTTACTATATGAAAAACTATTTTGTTTGTTGGGTTATACAACTGAAACTTACAGCATGCTACTTCAACGATGACTTATAGGTATCAGTGAATTTTGATCAAAATCTGCCTACTATATCATATAGCTGCCATAGGAACGATCGGTCAAAACTTGAGTTGCAGTATGAAAAACTATTTTGTTTGTTGAGTTATACAACTGAAACTTACAGCATGCCACATGAGTGATGACTTATAGGTATCAGAGAAATTTGATCAGAATCAGGTTACTGTATCATATAGCTGCCATAGGAAAGATTGGTCAAAAATAGAGTTATTATATGAAAAACTATTTCGTTTGTTGAGTTATATGGCTGAAATTTACAGCATTCGCATTTAGCAATGCCTTATATACATATGTCACTTACGACTTATAGATGTTAGCTAAATTTGATAAAAATCAGGCTACTATATCCTAAAGCTATCATAGAAATGATCCCCTCAAAATGTTGCAAGAGTATTATATGTGCGGCATATTTTGAAGTTAATTTTTAGCTTTTCTTGAAATTTCATAGCATGCGTAGGCGTCGTATAAATATTATATGTAATGGTAACTGCATTTAACTGCTGTTAACTGATTGCATAGTTTACAGTACTGTTATAACATTAAATTGTCAACATCACAGTTGTAGTTGCAGTTGAAGTTGCAGTTGCAGTCACTGTGTGCGCTCTGCTTGCCAATGAGAACACGAAACGAACGAATGAAAAACTCAATTGACAAACAATTACAAATTATGGTAGTAGTAGTCAAGTTTGTTGCCTAAGTCTTTTGTCGTTTCTGCTCTAACAATTAATTTAATCTTATGTTTTATTTGTTGTTTTTTTTTCATTTTTAACATTAGAATAAAACATTGTCTATGTATTCTATTGTAACAGTTCTGCTGGCACCCCCACTGTCTGTCGTATTCGCTTTGAGTGACATCAACGACAAAGCGATGCGATGCTTGTCTTTGCCAACTTGAATGTTAATTGAATGCAAGTATTTTGCATGGCACTTCAATGCATAACTGATGAAGTTGACAGCTGCAGGCATGAGGGCCCAATAGACAGATAGACAGACAGGCAGCCAGACAGATAGATAGATAGGTATATGTAAGCATATGCCACGCATTCGCATGTGTTCAGGCCGTGCCATAAGTTGAAAATGTGCAGCTTGCATTAAGCACTTGCAGGCATGTTTAAATGTTTTATTAATATTAGCATAGAAGAATCATGGCAAATTATCAAATGATATACAAATATTTAATGAAAATGATGTAATGGTAGAGTCAACATTACAAAAAAATATAAACGCAGACTATAGATTTTTATTATCATGTTTTTCAGATAGCAGAAAGAATAAGAAATATAAAAAAAAAATTGAAAATTAATTAATAAATAAATTATAATAAGGAATATAAAATCATAAGAAATATAAAAAAAAATATAGAGAATTAATAAATAAATTATAATATTTACTAGATTTACTAGTTTATTAGGCTAATTTGATGTCGTGTATCTATATTTCTTTTCCCAACTGTACTACATACATATACCATATATATATATATTATTATTAAATACGAGGGGTATTCAAAAAATAAGTTTCCCTAGTCTGGCGTTTCTCTCAGCCGCCACCTAGCGGTCTCTAGCTGAACATAGTTTCAGTGTAGATTCTACCGATAAGAGCGGAATTGGTTTTGGTGGCCAAGAATACTTTTTTCAGCAGTACGAGCTCAATAATCATGGAGTTAGCAGTGCAAAGCGTGTCCGATTGTGAATTACGTTCGGTTATTCGTTTTTTAACTGCAAAAGGGTACCAGGTACCACGATTAATGCGGATAGATATTGTGAAGTGCTAGAGAAACTCAGAAATGCCATTAAACGGAAACGCCCTGGAAAATTGTCAAAAAAAAGTCTTGCTTTTTCATGACAACACTCGGCCTCATTCTGCCAAAAAAACACAAACAGGGCACGGAATTTTTTAAGGAAGGTTTACTTAAGCTTTCACACAGATACCAAAAATGTATTGTAGTCCAAGGCGACTATGTAGAAAAATAGTTTAAGAGTCAAAGAATAAAATAAATTTATTTTTACTGCCTAAAACTTGTTTTTTATTTTTCCTCCAACACAGGGAAACTTACTTTTTGAATACCCCTCGTATATATACGAGAAATATATATAGGTATGTATATATAGAACATGATATTGAAGTGATATAAAGGAATCGAACGTTGCATTTGATCCCCTTACCTTCATCTTGCCAACTATGATTCGGGCCTATAGTTTCTTGATCTCTTCTGGATTCTAATTATTGATCAGTCAATGTTCTTTGACCAATGTCAATTGTCTGTCTGTCTGACTGACTATCTGTATGTCTGTCTGTCTGCCTGTCTATCTACTTGAACTTTTCTCATTTGTTGTCCATTGCATTGTCTTTGGAAAATCACAAAATGTTTTTGACTATAACTTTGATTATACATATACCATAGAGTACTATAGTCTATGGCATACACATACATATATAACCTTCATTCCACTGATTTGATTTGTTCTCTCTCTCTCTCTCTCTCTCTCTTTTTATCTTGTTGCTTAACATTTAACAACATTTGCTAGCTGCTTTAAATGGTGGCCACAATTGTTGTTGTTGCAGTTGTTGCTGTTGTCGATTATGTCACAGCTGTGCAACAATTGCGTTTGGATGATTTTCAGATACAACTATTTGGCATGTTTGTGCCGAAGCTGGGCAACAATGGGTTAAATGCAGCCTCAACTGCCACAGCAGCCTTCAACATGAAAACGTGCGTTTGTGTTTTTTTGGGCATAGATTTTGTTTTTGCTTCGTTTTTCATTGTTGTTGTTGTTGTTACTGTTGTTGTTGTTGTTGGCGTTTTCTTAAGGAATTTAGTACGTGTCTGTTAATTATTTTGACTAATGGCAAGCGACATACTGCGACATCTTGTCGACAATATTATAGCAATTTCTGTTGTTGTTATTGTTGTTGTTGTAGTAGTTATTGTTGTTGTATTAATTTTGGGTTTCACTTGAAGAAAAAAAAAAGGTTTTTTTTTGTTGTTACTTTTTAAGGCGTAGCCAATGACAATTAGTTGTTGCTATTTTTGTTTACCTGTTGCTTAACCTTACCTGTTGTCAGTTGTTGTTGTTGTTGTTACCAGTTGTTGTTATTATATATATATATATATATATATATATATAACAAGGCACAATATAATAAAAATAAATAATAAATAAATAAAATAAAATACTGAGGCACAACTTTGTTCGCAGTTAATAATTTCAAAATGCGGCTTATAAATCAACTTGTCGCTGAGTCAATTGCCAATAATAATGAGTTGTTGTTGTTGTTGTTGCTGTCACTGTTGTTGTTGTTATTGTTACTGATGATCATAATAATGATACACAATTGAGATAAGACTTAAGCTACAGTTCTCCAACGCGTGCGTATCATCAAATTGTTGCGATAATTCTTCAACCAAAAATCAAAAAAAATAAATAAAATATTGATAAAAAGTAAATAAAAAACGATAAATGCAAAAAGGAAAAATTAATTTCAACTCGATGTTCCAGCTATATTTTATAACGATCCGATACGCTGCGTTCCGCAATATAAAATATACAAATCAAATTCTGCAAAAAATATGCAAAATTTGCACTCAGCTGATCAGAAATATATATACTCGTATGTATATATAAACAATGTCTGGCATTAGGCACAAAATAAATATGCCGCTTCAAATGTATAAAAACATGTTTTTGTTTTTTTTTTTTTTTTTTTTGTAGATTTTACAGCAACTTGTTAATTAATCCAATTTACAATAAAAAAAACTATGTATGGAATTATTTAAAAAAAAAAAAAGTGTAGGGAATTATTTTATTTTATGGTCAATTTTTCTTTTACAAATTTTTTACTTTTTCAACTGAAACGCTAATTTATTTATTTAATTTTGTTTTTGACAAACAGACTCCAATTCGTAGCACAAAATCAAGCCACAAATAATTATAAAATTAATCTATTATTTCAACTATATAAAAAAAATGTGAAATTTTTTTTTTTAGATTTTACAGCAATTTGTTAATTGAATTATTAAATTATTAAGTTACAGAATTATTTATTTATTATTTTATTTTTTGTATTATTTTATTTATTTACTATATTTTTTATTTTATTATTTATCAATTAAAGAATTATTTATTATTCAAAATAAAAATATGAAATTTATAGTTAAACTCAAGTTAAAAATAATTATAAAATTATTATACTATTTCTACTATATAAAAAACTAATTGAACGAATTAAAAAAAAAAAAAATATATATATATATATATATATATATATAAAAAATTATAAAAATAAAAATGGCATATATATTTAAAAAATATATTATATATATTTAATATATTAATATACATAATTTTTTTTTAAATATTTCAAAAATTCATAAATCAAAATGAAGTTGAAAATAATTATAAAATGTTGCAATAATATCAATAAACATTCATTATATCGATGCATTTATGAATGATGTAAATGATGTAATTTGTATTATTCACAAGTGCATTCAGTGTCAAATGTGATTGAAATGAGTTTAAGTTTCAATTAAAACTTATACTTACTAAGCAGCATTATTAGCCACATACACATAAATGTAAAAATGTAAAATGTAAATGAAAATAAATAAAGAAATAAATGCATTATGCAATTTGTTACAATTACAGTTTGTTCACATTGGCAATTGAGATACACATACAGAGTGTGAGAGAGAGAGAGAGAGAGAGAGAGAGAGCTAGAGTGTAGTTTAGTTATAGTGCCTGTCAAACTGTATGCGTGCTTATAGACAATCTGGTTAAACAACAATCGTTTGGCATCTGGAAAAATTGCGTTTCTTTAAGATCGCTATACAATTACAACAACGACAACAACAACAAAAGCAGTAATAACAACGATAACAACAAAAACAATAACAATTGAAGGCGGCAGCGTTGCAAGGTCGTCGCCGGCTGAACGACTCAAAATGAATGAAATTAACATTAACATTTGAAATGACTTAATACTAGTACATAGCAATATTAACTACTATGACTATGACTATGACTTTTAATTGCCACAGCTGCTACACGCATTGTGCGGTGAAAAGATGAAAGAAAAAAAAACAACACAAAAATACAAAAAAAAGCTAAAAAAAAGGAAAAAAAAAACGAAAATTAAAATTGAAATTGAGATTGCGATTGAAAAAAAAAATTGAGTGCAACGCACTGCGAAAATAGACTTTGAGACTTTAAGACGCTGAGACTTAAGTTGTAAATGCTTGTTAACCGGAGCTACAACATACATTTTGCCACAAATTGTTGCAACTAGCTGGCGCTGCCGTTGTATTGGCCAATTTGGCATCATATTGCATGGCACTTGCCCAGCTACAGCTACAGCTATGTACATAGCAGACTCGCACCTTGTGGCCGCCAATTTGTTGCTTGCCACACTTGCCTCTTGCTTGACTCTTGCCTCTGCCTTGCCTTGCCTTGCCTTGCCTTGCTCTGCATATCATTCCTATGGCCTGGCACTTGTCAGCCACAAAGACACGCCCATTTTATGCTGCAAGCCAGGCGACACCTCATCTCCTTTGGTTTCCCCCTTTCACTTTCAATTGGCCATTGGGCAGTTCAACGTTTTATGCCACCACAGCTTGCATGTCTGTGTGTCTGTCTGTCTTTCTGTCTGTCTGTCTGTCTGTCTGTCTATATTTTTGATATAATTTCTAATAATTTTTTTCTTGTCGTTGTTGTTGTTTTTATTTTGGTTTTTGGGTAATTTTGTCGTAGTTATCGTTGTTGCTGTTATTGTTGTTGTTGTTGTTGTTATATTTTCTTTGCTTTATATATATGTATATATATTTTTTTTGTATTTATTTGTTGCGCATTTCGAGGAAAAACTTTCGCTGCATGCAATTTTTCTACAGCATTTCCTGTCATTAAAACACAAACCTAATAAATAATAAAAAAAATAAACAACAACAACAACATAACAACAATAATAACAATAACAACAACAACAAGAAATTATGTTATATGCTTGAAGCTTTTCAGGATTATGCAACTTTATGTGCAACTCAACGAGTACTTGGCGCTAATTGCCTAATTTCTACCAATTCCCTAGGCACCCGCTAAAATATATACATACATATATGTATATATCGATGATATGTAACAATACACACATGAATTTACTACGAAATCAATTATTAAAATCTACTACTAAATTTTTTCTTAAATCTACTACTAAATATACTGCTAAGTCTGCTTCTAAATTTACTACTAATTCTACTACTCTACTAAAAATTCTACTCCTGAATTAACTACTCAATTTTTTACTAAATCTACTACTGAATCTACTACTAAATCTACTCCTAAATCTACTACTGAATCTACTACTAAATCTACTACTGAATCTATTACTTAGTCTACTACTAAATATGCTACTGAATCTACTACTAAATCTGCTTCGAAATCTATTCTTAAATCTACTACTAAATCTACTACCATGTCTACTATTAAATCTACTCCTAAATCTACTACTTAGTCTACTATTAAATCTACTCCTAAATCTACTACTTAGTCTACTACTAAATCTACTTCTAAATCTATTCCTAAATCTACTTCTAAATTTAATATTAAATCTACTACGAAATCTAATTAAAATCTACTCCTAATATTACTACTAAATCTACTACTAAATGTACTACCAAGTCTATTATCAAAGTTGGTACTAAATGCAGTCAGCAGCTATGGGCCCGCGTAATCGTCTCTAGGTGGCGGCCCCTCAAATGAATTACTTCATGTCATTCGAAAATACAACTTGCCGTAAGGAGTATAATACCAGAACCTACAATACTCTGATCTAATAAATCATCTGGATAAGCGATATAGATATAGATATAGATATAGATATATATATGTGTATTTATATATTTTATATATATATATATATATATATATATATATATATATATATATATATATATATATATATTCAAGCAGTGCATAATTCAAGTTTAAGATAAAAAACTCTTTAGCGTTTAAGTGAAGAAAAAAAAAAAAAAAAACAATTATGACAATTGTTCGCATACCAAAAAATTATTCATCAAGACTCGTTTCATTTGTAGTATGTGTGTGTGTTTGAGTGTGTGTGTGAGTGTATGAGTGTGAATGTAAGTGCGAGTATGAATACTTTCCATTTTGCGGCTTCATATGATTTTATGTGGCATGTGCATATGTTGTTGTTGTTGTCGATGTTGTTGTTGTTGTTGTTGTTGTTGTTGTGACTCTTGTCTGTTGTCTGCTTGTTGTTCCTGTTGTTGTACTACAATGTACTAGTCGAATAATTGTTGTGCTTTATGACCAAAAATTGACATGACTTTTGAAAGAAACTGCACTAGTTTTTTTTTTTTGTTTTTTAGTTTTTTTTTTTTTTTGTTAAATTTGATTTTTTTTTTTTTTTTGGGTTTTGCTTTTGCTTTGCTTTGTATCTTTATTTGTGGCTGTTTCGTTTTGGCCTAAATTTTATGCTGTGGGCCCACACCCAGCGCCAGTCACAGCGTCAGCCACAAAATCTTTAACTTAAACTTAGAGCGCTCAACGTTTGAGATATGGCAATAAGTGTCAGACAAGTGCCAGACAAATAGACGCTGCTGTGTCAGTGAGACTGTGTGAGAGAGAGAGAAAGAGAGATACTACTACTACCACATATAACTCAATATGATCGATGATCATTGATCGACAAAAATACAAACTTATAGCTACATACATATGTATGTTAATATAAGAAGTTGCTGTAGGACAAATACAAACACAAAGGCAAAGACAAAGACAAAGGCAAAGACAGAGTCATAGTTATTTCTACATAGCATAAAAGATTTTTGCCCTTCCTATAAATTGACTAAGATCTTAACCTGATTTCGTGTCGATCAAGCATCGAGCATCGAGCATCTAGAGTTGAGAGTTGACTTAAGTTTAGTTTAAGTTTAAGTAAATGATATTATTGACTAGTTAAATAGGCAAGAACAACTTTCAAAGAGTTTACTCTGATGAATTTCAGTTCAAAATCATGATTCAAATCACGTTTACATTGAACATTTTATTTTTTTTCTATTTTTTTTCTTCGTTTGTTTGTTTTTTCACTATTCTTGCTGTTGCTGTTGTTGTTGTTATTAATTTTTAATGCTTTTCAAACAAACATTTATCATGTTCAGAGCGCTCAGAGCGATTGCATAATAAATTTTGATCTGATGCTACATCAAAGTATTATAGTTATCACGTATTTATGCATTTATCATGAACAATTATTGTTCATTATTTGTTTTTGTTTTTTTTTCCATCATTTTTATTTCACGTTCAATTTTCTTAAATTTATATTTTAATTTTATTATCGCTTGCTTTATATATTTTGGGATTTAATTGCTATTATTTTTTTTTTTTTAATATTATTTTTGATAGTTCTGAAAAACAAATTTTTTAATTTAATTTGTTTTTTTTTTGTCTGCATTAAGCAAAAAAATTTGCAACTTGAAAAAAATAGAAGAATTTCTAAGCAAACATAACCTATATCTTCTATGTACATATCATTATTACAATCAAAATCTAGTTTTCTCACTTCTTCCGGCTAAGGAGAATGCTTTGCAAAGAAAAAAAGAAGAAGAAGAAAAACAAGGGAAAAAATTAACAAGATTTTGTTTACAATTTCATTTGTTGACACTCGAAGAAATTGTAGCGAATTGTATGTGACACAGTTTTAATAGCCGGTAAATAGAATGTACAGTTTGAGAGCAATTGGAATTGCATATATGTATGCATGTATTTATTATTATTATTATTATTACTATTATTATATGTTAGTTTTTTTTTTTTTTTTTGCAACTTACATTAATTGAAGAGCGGCTGCTGATATTTTCTTTTGTTTACTTTTGATTTTTTTTTTTTATTTTATTTTTTTGCTGTTGCCGTTGATTTTTTTTGCTCTTGTTGTTGTTGTTGTTGTTGTTGTTGATGTTGCAGTTGTGATTGTCGTTGTTTATCAGTAATTTTCACTTGGCCTTAGTTGTTGTTGTTGTTGCTGTTAATGTTGTTGTTTTTTTTTTCATTAGCAAGTTGAATGAAATGTCTTTTTTCTCTCTGTGTGTTTCTTTATTTCGGTTTTTTTTTTATTTTTTGTTTTTTTTTTTTTATTTTCTATTGCTCTCAGCACTAAAGCTGCGTGCAATTAAAATTCAACAAATTCCATTTCACTTTAACACACACACACACACAAACACCTGTACGTTAACCAAAAACAAAAACAAAAAAAAAAAAAAATAGCAACAAAAGAAAAAAAAAACAAGAAATAATCAGTTAATCACACAGTGTACAAGGCACACAACGCATGTGTTTCAGATGCTGCGTTCGTTCAATCAATGAAATGTGAAACGTCAAAAACTTTGCAAAGGCAAAAAAAAATAAAAATAACGAAAAACAACAAAAAAATGCAAAAAAAAAAAAAAAAAGTTGTAAGAGCGAGATGCTGCGATACACAGACACAGGAGAGAAACGCACACTGGCAGAGAGTAAATTACACGTACACACACTACCGTTAAACAACGCACAGCATACAGTTTGAGAGTAACTGCTGCTCGCACTGGACAATAAACGAATATACGAAGCACACGAAAACAACACACTTGTTCGTTCGCTTTTGCTTTCGCGTCTTTTGCGTTTCTTTTCTTTTTTTTTGTTTTTCTTCTTCTTCGTCTTCGACTGCTTCTTCTTCGTTTTCTTGCGCAGTTTGTTGCTTTTTGCGTTGCTATCGCTTTGCGCGTTCGTCGCTGACTGAGCTATTGACGCGACTGCGACTGCGCGCGAACGTAACAAAAATTATTTTTTCGGTTTCAGTTAGCTTTGCCGGCAGCAGCAGCAGCAATAGCAGCAATAGCGGCAGTGACAGCGGCGTTGGCGTTGCCTTCGTTGCCGTCGTCGCTGTGTTTAAGCTTTGCATTTGAGCTTTACTTTGGCATTGTTATTGCGTTGCTTTTGTTGTTGTTGTTGTTGTTGCTGCTGTGGTTGCTGTGGCTGCTGCTGACGTTAATTTTACAACCTGTTCGCGTAAATCTGCGTTTAAAGAAGTGCCGACAACAAACGGTAATGAGCGTGCAGCGAACATGCCCAGCAACTGCTTCAGCTACAACTACAGCTACAGCTACAGCTACAGCTACAGTATCAGCATCAGCATCAGCTACAGCAGACAAACAGCTTTAATTTTCAGTCGCTGTGTCAACGCGTCGTCTGCTTTCGAATTGAACTTTTTAGCCTCTACGTCAGCCTATGCCTCTACCTCTACCTTTACCTCTACCTATACCGCTGCCTCTGCATCTACCACTGCCTGCAACTCTGCCTTTTGTCTCTGTTTCAGCCTCCACTTCATCTTTAACTGTAGCTTCTTACACTTCGCTTGATCATCTTCCTCACTTTGGCGCTGTTTGTGCGCATTGCCAGCTGCAGTTATTAAGCTCACTGTGACGTCACGCAACATTCTTGAGATGAAATGAAACTTCAATTGAAAGTTTCAAGTATTTTTAAGCATTTGTGTCGCATTTGTTCAAGCGATTAAATCGATATTTATACAATACTCAAACACACACACATACATATGTATATATACATGTATATATTTATATATTTGTAATTTAATCTGAACTAAGCTTTAGGCTCTTTAGTTGAGCTTATTGAGCTTTCCAAAAGTCCACAAAAAATTTGCACAAAATTCAAGTTTTTCGATTTTTTAATATTACGTTTTTTAGTAGTTTTTTTTTCTTTAATAAATTTTTTTTTCCTTCCTTATCTTTAGCTGAAACTAACTTAAAATCCAAAAAAAAAAAATAAACATTTTAATTATTTTCTTATGAAGAATTTTTATAATTAAATTTATGCAAGGGTAACAGCTTCTTGTCGAGACTTGAGCTTCCTCTTCAGATATATTTTTATATTATTATTAATTTATATGCATTTAAATTTAATTGAAACAAAAGAAAATTAGAAAAAAAACAAATATTTAAAAATATAAAAGTTTGCAAAAAAAAAAAAACAAAAAAAAGTGACTAAAAAATGTTTAATTATTTAAAAAAAATGAAATTTCAAATTATAAAAATAAATAAATTATAATAATTATAAAAATAAATATTAAAATATTTAATATAAATAAAATTATTAACAATTTTTGTAAAAAAAATTTAATAAATAATAAAATATAATAAAAACGAACATACATATATAAAAAATTATATATATTAACAAAAGTGTAAAACAAAATTAAACAAATAACTAAAAAGAAAAAAATGCTAAAATATTTTATTAAAAAATTATTAAAACAATATTTCATTTATTTAAGAAAACATTTAACAAAAAGAAAAAAAAATAGTTTAAAAAATTTACAAAATAAAAATTATTAAGAAAATATATTAAAAAAAAATAATTTTAGTTAATGATAATATTATAATTGAAAAAAAATTATACAAAATAAATATAAATATACATATAAATATAAAAATATAAAAAAATAAAAATATAAAAATATAAAAATATAAAAATATAAAAATATAAAAATATAAAAATATAAAAATATAATTATTTTTATAATTATTATAATTTATTTATTTTTATAATTTGAAATTTCATTTTTTTTAAATAATTAAACATTTTTTAGTCACTTTTTTTTGTTTTTTTTTTGCAAACTTTTATATTTTTAAATATTCGTTTTTTTTCTAATTTTCTTTTGTTTCAATTAAATTTAAATGCATATAAATTAATAATAATATAAAAATATATCTGAAGAGGAAGCTCAAGTCTCGACAAGAAGCTGTTACCCTTGCATAAATTTAATTATAAAAATTCTTCATAAGAAAATAATTAAAATGTTTATTTTTTTTTTTTTGGATTTTAAGTTAGTTTCAGCTAAAGATAAGGAAGGAAAAAAAAATTTATTAAAGAAAAAAAAACTACTAAAAAACGTAATATTAAAAAATCGAAAAACTTGAATTTTGTGCAAATTTTTTGTGGACTTTTGGAAAGCTCAATAAGCTCAACTAAAGAGCCTAAAGCTTAGTTCAGATTAAATTACAAATATATAAATATATATACGTATATATACATATGTATGTGTGTGTGTGTATATATGTTTGTGTGTTTGAGTATTGTATAAATATCGATTTAATCGCTTAAACAAATGCGACACAGATGCTTAAAAATACTTGAAACTTTCAATTGAAGTTTCATTTCATCTCAAGAATGTTGCGTGACGTCACAGTGAGCTTAATAACTGCAGCTGGCAATGCGCACAAACAGCGCCAAAGTGAGGAAGATGATCAAGCGAAGTGTAAGAAGCTACAGTTAAAGATGAAGTGGAGGCTGAAACAGAGACAAAAGGCAGAGTTGCAGGCAGTGGTAGATGCAGAGGCAGCGGTATAGGTAGAGGTAAAGGTAGAGGTAGAGGCATAGGCTGACGTAGAGGCTAAAAAGTTCAATTCGAAAGCAGACGACGCGTTGACACAGCGACTGAAAATTAAAGCTGTTTGTCTGCTGTAGCTGATGCTGATGCTGATACTGTAGCTGTAGCTGTAGCTGTAGTTGTAGCTGAAGCAGTTGCTGGGCATGTTCGCTGCACGCTCATTACCGTTTGTTGTCGGCACTTCTTTAAACGCAGATTTACGCGAACAGGTTGTAAAATTAACGTCAGCAGCAGCCACAGCAACCACAGCAGCAACAACAACAACAACAACAACAACAAAAGCAACGCAATAACAATGCCAAAGTAAAGCTCAAATGCAAAGCTTAAACACAGCGACGACGGCAACGAAGGCAACGCCAACGCCGCTGTCACTGCCGCTATTGCTGCTATTGCTGCTATTGCTGCTGCTGCTGCCGGCAAAGCTAACTGAAACCGAAAAAATAATTTTTGTTACGTTCGCGCGCAGTCGCAGTCGCGTCAATAGCTCAGTCAGCGACGAACGCGCAAAGCGATAGCAACGCAAAAACCAACAAACTGCGCAAGAAAACGAAGAAGAAGCAGTCGAAGACGAAGAAGAAGAAAAACAAAAAAAAAGAAAAGAAACACAAAAGACGCGAAAGCAAAAGCGAACGAACAAGTGTGTTGTTTTCGTGTGCTTCGTATATTCGTTTATTGTCCAGTGCGAGCAGCAGTTACTCTCAAACTGTATGCTGTGCGTTGTTTAACGGTAGTGTGTGTACGTGTAATTTACTCTCTGCCAGTGTGCGTTTCTCTCCTGTGTCTGTGTATCGCAGCATCTCGCTCTTACAACTTTTTTTTTTTTTTTTTTTTTGCATTTTATTTTGTTGTTTTTCGTTATTTTTTTTTTTTTGCGCTTGCAAAGTTTTTGACGTTTCACATTTCATTGATTGAACGAACGCAGCATCTGAAACACATGCGTTGTGTGCCTTGTACACTGTGTGATTAACTGATTATTTCTTGTTTTTTTTTTCTTTTTGTTGCTATTTTTTTTTTTTTGTTTTTGTTTTTGGTTAACGTACAGGTGTTTGTGTGTGTGTGTGTTAAAGTGAAATGGAATTTGTTGAATTTTAATTGCACGCAGCTTTAGTGCTGAGAGCAATAGAAAATAAAAATAAAAAAAAAACCGAAATAGAGAAACACACAGAGAGAAAAAGACATTTCATTCAACTTGCTAATGAAAAAAAAACAACATTAACAGCAACAACAACAACTAAGGCCAAGTGAAAATTACTGATAAACAACGACCATCACAACTGCAACATCAACAACAACAACAAGAGCAAAAAAAATCAACGGCAACAGCAAAGAAATAAAATAAAAAAAAATCAAAGTAAACAAAAGAAAATATCAGCAGCCGCTCTTCAATTAATGTAAGTTGCAAAAAAAAAAAAAAAAAAACTAACATACAATAATAGTAATAATAATAATAATAAATATACATATACATGCATACATATATGCAATTCCAATTGCTCTCAAACTGTACATTCTATTTACCGGCTATTAAAACTGTGTCACATACAATTCGCTACAATTTCTTCGAGTGTCAACAAATGAAATTGTAAACAAAATCTTGTTAATTTTTTCCCTTGTTTTTCTTCTTCTTCTTTTTTTCTCTTTATTTTGTAGAGTTTTGCAAAGCATTCTCCTTAGCCGGAAGAAGTGAGAAAACTAGATTTTGATTGTAATAATAATGATATGTAGAAGATATAGGTTATGTTTGCTTAGAAATTCTTCTATTTTTTTCAAGTTGCAAATTTTTTTGCTTAATGCAGACAAAAAAAAAACAAATTAAATTAAAAAATTTGTTTTTCAGAACTATCAAAAATAATATTAAAAAAAAAAAAATAATAGCAATTAAATCCCAAAATATATAAAGCAAGCGATAATAAAATTAAAATATAAATTTAAGAAAATTGAACGTGAAATAAAAATGATGGAAAAAAAAACAAAAACAAATAATGAACAATAATTGTTCATGATAAATGCATAAATACGTGATAACTATAATACTTTGATGTAGCATCAGATCAAAATTTATTATGCAATCGCTCTGAGCGCTCTGAACATGATAAATGTTTGTTTGAAAAGCATTAAAAATTAATAACAACAACAACAGCAACAGCAAGAATAGTGAAAAAACAAACAAACGAAGAAAAAAAATAGAAAAAAAATAAAATGTTCAATGTAAACGTGATTTGAATCATGATTTTGAACTGAAATTCATCAGAGTAAACTCTTTGAAAGTTGTTCTTGCCTATTTAACTAGTCAATAATATCATTTACTTAAACTTAAACTAAACTTAAGTCAACTCTCAACTCTAGATGCTCGATGCTCGATGCTTGATCGACACGAAATCAGGTTAAGATCTTAGTCAATTTATAGGAAGGGCAAAAATCTTTTATGCTATGTAGAAATAACTATGACTCTGTCTTTGCCTTTGTCTTTGTCTTTGCCTTTGTGTTTGTATTTGTCCTACAGCAACTTCTTATATTAACATACATATGTATGTAGCTATAAGTTTGTATTTTTGTCGATCAATGATCATCGATCATATTGAGTTATATGTGGTAGTAGTAGTATCTCTCTCTCTCTCTCTCTCTTTCACACAGTCTCACTGACACAGCAGCGTCTATTTGTCTGGCACTTGTCTGACACTTATTGCCATATCTCAAACGTTCAGCGCTCTAAGTTTAAGTTAAAGATTTTGTGGCTGACGCTGTGACTGGCGCTGGGTGTGGGCCCACAGCATAAAATTTAGGCCAAAACGAAACAGCCACAAATAAAGATACAAAGCAAGGCAAAAGCAAAACCCAAAAAAAAAAAAAAAATCAAATTTAACAAAAAAAAAAAAAACTAGAAAAACAAAAAAAAAAAAAACTAGTGCAGTTTCTTTCAAAAGTCATGTCAATTTTTGGTCATAAAGCACAACAATTATTCGACTAGTACATTGTAGTACAACAACAGGAACAACAAGCAGACAACAGACAAGAGTCACAACAACAACAACAACAACAACAACAACATCGACAACAACAACAACATATGCACATGCCACATAAAATCATATGAAGCCGCAAAATGGAAAGTATTCATACTCGCACTTACATTCACACTCATACACTCACACACACACTCAAACACACACACATACTACAAATGAAACGAGTCTTGATGAATAATTTTTTGGTATGCGAACAATTGTCATAATTGTTTTTTTTTTTTTTTTTTTTTCTTCACTTAAACGCTAAAGAGTTTTTTATCTTAAACTTGAATTATGCACTGCTTGAATATATATATATATATATATATATATATATATATATATATATATATATATAAAATATATAAATACACATATATATATCTATATCTATATCTATATCTATATCGCTTATCCAGATGATTTATTAGATCAGAGTATTGTAGGTTCTGGTATTATACTCCTTACGGCAAGTTGTATTTTCGAACGACATGAAGTAATTCATTTGAGGGGCCGCCACCTAGAGACGATTACGCGGGGCCATAGCTGCTGACGCCATCTAGTACCAAGCTTTGATAATAGACTTGGTAGTACATTTAGTAGTAGATTTAGTAGTAATATTAGGAGTAGATTTTAATTAGATTTCATAGTAGATTTAATAGTAAATTTAGAAGTAGATTTAGGAATAGATTTAGAAGTAAACTTGGTACTAGATTTAGTAGTAGACTAAGAAGTAGATTTAGAAATAGATTTAGTACCAGATTTAGTAGTAGATTTAGTAGCATATTTAATAGTAGACTAAGTAGTAGATTTAGGAGTAGATTTCATAGTAGACATGATAGTAAATTTAGGAGTAGATTTAGTAGTAGATTTAAGAATAGATTTCGTAGCAGATTTAGTAGTAGATTCAGTAGCATATTTAGTAGTAGACTTGGTAGTAGATTCAGTAGTAAATTCAGAAGTAGAATTAGTAGTAGATTCAGTAGTAGATTTAGGAGAAGATTTAGTAATAGATTCAGTAGTAGATTTAGTAGCAGATTTAGTAGTAGATTTAGTAAAAAAAAATGAGTAGTTGATTCAGGAGTAGACTTAGTAGTAGAATTAGTAGTAAATTTAGAAGTAGATTTAGGAATAGATTTAGAAGTAAACTTGGTACTAGATTTAATAGTAAATTAAGAAGTAGATTCAGTAGTAGATGTAGTAGCAAACTTGGTAGCAGATTTAGTAGTAGATTCAGTAGCATATTTAGTAGTAGACTAAGTAATAGATTCAGTAGTAGATTTGGTAGTAGAGTTGGTAGTAGATTTAGGAGTACATTTAGTAGTAGATTCAGTAGTAGATTTAGGAGTAGATTTAGTAGTAGATTCAGTAGTAGATTTAGGAGTAGATTTAGTAGTAGATTCAGTAGTAGATTTAGTAAAATATTGAGTAGTTAATTCAGGAGTAGAATTTTTAGTAGAGTAATAGAATTAGTAGTAAAATTAGAAGCAGACTTAGCAGCATATTTAGTTGTACATTTAAGACTGCATTTAGTAATAGATTTAGTAGCATTTTAAGTATTAGATTTAGAATGGAAATTTATTTATAAATTTAGTAGAAGATTTAGTATTAAATCTAGAAATGGATTTTTTAGTATATTTAACAAACATAATATATAGTAGTATATTTAGTAGTAGATTTAAGAAAAAATTTAGTAGTAGATTTTAGTAATTGATTTCGTAGTAAATTCATGTGTGTATTGTGTGTGTTACATATCATCGATATATATATTTTAGCGGGTGCCTAGGGAATTGGTAAAAATTAGGCAATTAGCGCCAAGTACTCGTTGAGTTGCACATAAAGTTGCATAATCCTGAAAAGCTTCAAGCATGTAACATAATTTCTTGTTGTTGTTGTTATTGTTATTATTGTTGTTATGTTGTTGTTGTTGTTTATTTTTTTTTATTATTTATTAGGTTTGTGTTTTAATGACAGGAAATGCTGTAGAAAAATTGCATGCAGCGAAAGTTTTTCCTCGAAATGCGCAACAAATAAATACAAAAAAAATATATATACATATATATAAAGCAAAGAAAATATAACAACAACAACAACAACAATAACAGCAACAACGATAACTACGACAAAATTACCCAAAAACCAAAATAAAAACAACAACAACAACAAGAAAAAAATTACTAGAAATTATATCAAAAATATAGACAGACAGACAGACAGACAGACAGACAGAAAGACAGACACACAGACATGCAAGCTGTGGTGGCATAAAACGTTGAACTGCCCAATGGCCAATTGAAAGTGAAAGGGGGAAACCAAAGGAGATGAGGTGTCGCCTGGCTTGCAGCATAAAATGGGCGTGTCTTTGTGGCTGACAAGTGCCAGGCCATAGGAATGATATGCAGAGCAAGGCAAGGCAAGGCAAGGCAAGGCAGAGGCAAGAGTCAAGCAAGAGGCAAGTGTGGCAAGCAACAAATTGGCGGCCACAAGGTGCGAGTCTGCTATGTACATAGCTGTAGCTGTAGCTGGGCAAGTGCCATGCAATATGATGCCAAATTGGCCAATACAACGGCAGCGCCAGCTAGTTGCAACAATTTGTGGCAAAATGTATGTTGTAGCTCCGGTTAACAAGCATTTACAACTTAAGTCTCAGCGTCTTAAAGTCTCAAAGTCTATTTTCGCAGTGCGTTGCACTCAATTTTTTTTTTCAATCGCAATCTCAATTTCAATTTTAATTTTCGTTTTTTTTTTTCCTTTTTTTTAGCTTTTTTTTGTATTTTTGTGTTGTTTTTTTTTCTTTCATCTTTTCACCGCACAATGCGTGTAGCAGCTGTGGCAATTAAAAGTCATAGTCATAGTCATAGTAGTTAATATTGCTATGTACTAGTATTAAGTCATTT